>CAUYPK010141497.1:0-57108 GCA_963574355.1 Loris lydekkerianus | reverse complement strand
GCAGGAAAGAAGTGACAAGTGTGCGTATACGTGTGTGTCTGTGTAGATACACACATATATTTCCTATTTCTCTAAATAGAAAAGATGTAAAATAAAGTATTATTTAATAATATTTTAAATCGATTTTTAATTAGTTGATATATATTTAGTTAATGTAAAATAATTTCCTTATTTATATTAAAATATTTTAGAAAATAAGTATAGCCTCATAATGTGATTTTTTTCCTCTGATCTTATTTTACAAAAAAGATTATATGAGCATAATATAAATCCTTGATAGATTTCTCAAGGGAAGAATAAGTCATAAATACTTTATGATATTTAACACTAAGAAATAAATCTTAAATTGACCATGTAAACATTTAAGTAGAAATTAGCATATATCAGCTAGCCATATTTAATGCTAAATAAACAATTATTATGAATTTAAAGTATGCTATTAAATGCTTTCAAAGGAATGGATATAAAGCATTTACAGGAAGATCAATTAAGTTTTTTATTGTTGTAAGCCTCAAATATATAAAAGATGTTTTATTTTTCTTTTAAAACTAAGATATTCTCCTGTTAGTGAATGTGTAAAGAAAGAAAAGGCTTAATTACCTCTAAGATCCTTTATAATTCTAAAGGAAAATTTTCACACCTACAGAATGAGCTAAAAGCTAATTTTCAAAACAACAATAAAGCAATAATCCATGCTGTGTCTAAAAATATACAGATACAGATTTAAGCATATAAAAATGATTATACTATTTCTTGTCAAAACACTTTTTCTTTGTGAAAACAAGTTTTTAAGTTAAAAGAAAAAGGCAAAGAAGAATATGAATTCTCTCATGGAAAAGAAAACTTTGATCATTTTCTCTAGACCAAATATAAGAAATTAAGTGCTTCTTTTTTGAAAGAGTGACATTACTCCCTCTCCCCAACCAAGTTCTAAGGGTACAGAGAGAAGAGAAAGACAAAGGAAGCTATTACTGAAAATTACAAGGGAACAGGTCAGAGTAGATGATTTAGGAAATAGTCTTTAAAGGATGGTTCAAGATGGTTCATTCCGGGCTGTATGAATAGATTGGAATAAAGCTAAATCACTAGTCTACTACCCAGGCTACACAACCTAAGGAAGGAAATAAGTTTTTGTTTTGTTCAATATGAAACTCCGTATTTTCTGCTTCTTAGATCCACAGTCTCAGAAAACTTGATGAATGAGTATATAAAATGGGAATAAGCTATGCCCAGTAGAGAAAATGCCACTAGTCAATAAACATGTGAAACATATTCATCATTCTAGGAAAGAGGAAACAACCGAAAATCAGTTACAAATTAAATTTTTTAATGTCACTATTTTAAATATAGACAAAAGTTAATAAAATTGACTGTGGTAAATTTAGTTTAACCTAAAGCTGTATCCTTACAGATTTAAGTTTGACCTAAAGGTTTCTCCACAGTGAACTGTAACCTAACTGGATGCATGAGTAGACAATCTATCCTTATGACAAGTGGCCAAATACCAGCCAATCACAGCAGCCAAGTTTCAGCCAATCAAAGGTGGCCCACTGTTGGAACAGCGTCCAAATAAGGCAAATTGCAGTCTGGGTGCAATGGCTCACACCTATAATCCTAGAACTCTCACATTCCATGACAAGTTGAGATATTTGAAACAGCCTTTAGGGAGTTAAGAAAGGTTAAATGAGGTCACAAGGGTTGAACCCTCATTCAATAAGATTGGTGTCTATATAAGATCAAGAGACACCAGGAGTGTACACCCCCACAGAGTAAATGCCAAGCGAGTACACAGCTAGAAGGTAGCCATCTGCGAGCCACGAAGAGAAGCCTCACATTTAAAATAACACTAATAATACCTTGACCTTGGACTTCTAGCCTCCAGAAAATGTGAGAAAATAAATTTCTACTGTTAAAACCAGTCTATGGTCTTTTGTTGCGGTGACCCAAGCACACTAATACATTAATTATCCTGCCTCTTTCGCTAAACTTGTTTCAGACACTTATAAACTAAAAACTGGTTGAAGAGTTTAAAATATTGGCAACTGGAGGGATGTAGTATAAATTAGCAGTTATATAAGACTACATTTAGTATATATAACTCGGACATAAAACAGTAACAATATTTTAAACATATTAAAAATCATTTAATTTTTGATATGTAATTTTTTTCTATAAAATTTATTTCACTTTTTTCATTTGCTACTATAGCTTAGATTTAAATACATACATTATTGGACAAGTTGATCAATAATAATAAATACATTAAGTGATGTATAATTTAGAGATACATTATTAAATTTCAGCAATGATCCTTGGAAGTGATGGGTCACAACTAATTGGGGAAAAATAAAATTATTAGCAAACACATATGTTTTGATTCACTCAGGATTAAATCCTTGGAATGGCTTGACAGAAGAAATGTGCTGATAAATCTCAGAAGAGTACACTTTAATTCAAAAATTTAAGGCAACATAACTCTTTGTACATCTCAGATGTATAGTTCAGATTTCTTCAAATACAAAAATGACTGTGCTATGTTTATACTAATAACTACTCCTTTGGTGTTAAACTAAATGCATGATATAGTAGAAGACTGAAAATTGTTACGTCATCTCTTACTTGCAAACACAGAAGAACGGCATAATAATGTAAGTGGTTAAGACACCCTGGCTCTAGATGCTATGCTTTTAAATCAGTTCTGCATTTTACTAGTTGTGGGACCTTGTGCAAATAATTTCTCAATATCTCAGTTCTTCTGTACACTGAGGTTCATACGGCACTGGGTTGTTAGTGTTGACTACATATGAATATTATATTGTTTTCATAGATGTTGAAGAAGAAAAATACACACATATATGTTGAGAGGAAAAATACTCAACTATTAAATTCTTAAATATACTTATTCCTTTTGCCTTTTCACCTATTCCTGCTTTGCTTCATCTTTATAGAGATATCTTTCACGGTGGACTTACAATGAAGGGCATTATAAATAGATTTTTAGTAGAATCTTATAATAGTGTTCTCTGCTATCTTAAATTCTGATCTGCTTATGTGAAATTTCCAAGCTGATGAACCATCTACAATAAAAGGAGAAATTGTGACAAGTTTCATACAGCACCAACACATTTTAATGTTGGTTCATATGTTTGTCTTGTTCATTATGAAAACAAAGGGGATACCATGCTGGGTACTTGTTAGGCGTAGTTAAACTCACTTGATATTCAGGGTATACTTTTTAGTAAGAGAGATCATGTTTATCTAGGATGAATTAAATCTACTGTTAACCAGAAAGTAGCTGAATTGACTAAATGGTTTTTTAAAATCTAAAATTATTTTTACTTGAAAACATACAGGAAAGAGTAAATATTATATTAAGAATAAAACTATTCAGGAAAATTCACACTACTTTATCTGAAATAAAAGATGAATAAAGTTAAAACTGAGAATGAAATTTAAAATACGTGGTCTGTAAGTAAGTAAAACAAGCAAAAAGTTCATCACTGGAAACTGGTCACTGTAAATGGCAATGTGGAGCTCTGAAATGTCAATTTATACTGTACTAAGCATACCCTACCAAACTGCTATTTGGAAAAATATCAACACCTGCTACTATATTCCTTGCAGTAATAGATCAGATATATGAACCAGGTCAGGTACAAAACTGCATCAACTTAGACTTACCTACCCAGAAATCATTTCCCATCTGTTTCAGTGTTTAAAATAATTTCCCATCTGTTTCAGTGTTTAAATAGGTTACTGTGAAAGTTTTGAGACAGATTGTATTATGGTCCATTATTTCACTTTCAAAAACCACAGTGTCTTTTCTGATTCACCCAGGCAACTTTTCAATTGGCTTGGGTTATTGGTGTTACTGAGAGGGTTTCATTTGTTTCTGTCACACAAATTTCATGTCTCTTGATTTTGTGTGTATCTCTAAACTTTTGTATAACCCATGTAATCACTTTAAATCAGATTCATTAACTGACCCGGAACAAATAACTAACTCCAAATAAATTGTAATTTGGCTTGGTACATGTACATGCTAAGAATATCTTTAAGTAGCTTTGAGGAGAACCTAAGTGAGTTAGAACACATTCATGTAGGATTTCAGGTTGATGGCCAAAATACATAACCTATTGCTATAATCTGCCATTCATCTGCCCCTTCAGTCAGGTGCCCATTATAGGGCTGCCAGCCCCAATCTGAATCATTTATTATGTGACAAAAATTATGCAGGAGAGTACTGACTATTTTCCATAAGAGAAATTCCTTTGGGAAAACACTTGAAAACTGGCCTCGGGAACTGAAGAAGCAGACATTTCCAATCTGACAACAAAGCAAAAGAATGTGTTGCTGTCTTACTCATAATCTCTAGGGAGTTTTCTCCTTTCCAGAGAGGGGAGGGGGGGGTGAGGAGGCCCACCACTATCCAGTCTCTCCCTGACAAGTGTAAATGAGGGTTGTCAATAATGTGCAAGTAAAGAGAAGCTGTAGAAATAGAGTTTTTCAATTCAAGCAGATTTTACTAAGTATGACAAACCTCACAGACACAAAAAGGTGACTTAGATTTAAGGCACAGAAAGAGACTAATGTGCCTTTGACAACAGTTAACTGGTGATTCTCTCTGTGGTTTTGGTCAAGATTATTTCATACTGTGTCTCTACATTGCTACACTCAGGAAGTATATGGCAAAACAAGCCAGTCAGCAGTCAACTTCATGCATATACCAGGGCTTCATTATATAATGAACAAAATGGCAGTTAAGCAAGGGTCAGTAAAAAATGCTTAGTTCCTAGGTGATAGACAACAGGTAGAGTCAAAAAAAGATCTGCAGCATCAAGAAGCCAGAAGAACGTTGCTTTATTTTAGATAAACAAAGCAAATTTGTAAATTGAGTCAGAGCCTTTTCTCAAGGAAAGATAATAAATTCTGCTATGTTAATGGAGAAGCTACTGGGCTTTGTACTCACTCATGTCCAGATGGCAAGAAAATTAATCGCTTATAACAGTACTGATGCCTTTATTCTCTTCAAAAAGTTTGTTTTAGAAAATAAAGTTTAAAAGTATAAAGGAATATGTAAAAATGCTAGTTGTTATTTGCTCCAGAGTTCTGAAACCAAGGAAAAATGATTTTGAAGTCCAAAGAAAACAATTCCTCTCTCCTTAAAAAAACAGATAAACAAACAAACAAACAAAAAAAACATTTGAAACCAACCAGGAAAAAAAGAGAAAAAGATTTAAAAAATTAGAGAAACACTATAAAAATTCACTTTTGTATATTTTGAATTTTATATAGATTTTTATCCATGGCTGGTATTACTACATAAAACTATTTTTCTGATTCACTTGAAATTCCCTTTTTGTATTCCTTCTCTTCAGTTCATCTTTTTTGATGCTGTTCCTTCTCACTAAAATGCATTCTTCTTTCTTTTAATCTCAGGTTTACCCTGTTCCAAGGCCAAATTAAAGAGCTTGGAGGCCCGACCTGCTTGGAACTTCTCCCAGCCAAAGATCAATCCTCCCTCCTTTTTGGTCCTTCATAATACCTACCGCCTCAGTCTTTCCAACTCAGTAATCCCTTAAGAAACACAGAAATTACGTTTTCAAAATGTAATGCAGTTGGCAAAAACACAGCAGGTAAGATCAAAGTCTCTTAGAAAAGACAGGATTAAGAAAAAGGAATTATACTTTTAAATAAGTTTCCTTCAAAAGAAAAGTTTCCAAAACAATGTAGATTTATTGGGGTTATCTGCTCCCATGGGCTTTCCAAATAGGAAACCCAGCTGCTAAAGATCCTTCCACAGGTTCTTCTACAGTTTAATGTTGGAGGCTTTCTATAGCTCTTGTCCTGGAGGCAGCCTTTACTGATTTAGGATTCACTGGATTTTTAACATGAATCTTGCCTTTATTTTTTATCTCTTTTTTAAAAATCAAATCTTAGCAAAGGGCTTGTGCTATTAGCTGACCAAATACCAGGTTGCATGAGGCACAATTTTCTGGACTAGTCTTCAACATATCATGAAGGTAGACATTTTTCCTGTCTCTGCCCTGCTTCTCAGACCCAAGGATACAGCCTACTGAAGAGGGGTGACTATAATTACCAATATTGTGTTGTCTGGGGATAAAAGTATAAGGCTGAGTTATCTTAAAACATTAGCTTTGGGGAATGAATATTTTACTTGTCCATTAAAAAATGAGTGTTATTGTAACATTTTAAGAAGTCCATTTTTTGTTCTAAGTCTATATTTATAGATATCCATGAGTCCATATTTATAGATATTCAAATTTATATTTTTTATATATAATTTTCAGTAAAAATTTTTAAAAATCATCTCTTAGAGATAATTTTAAACTGTCTTTTCTATTTTCTTCCTCTGAGGACTCATGGGTGGTCAGAATCAGTAAATTATATTCTACTTTATAATTCCAAATTGCCTCTCATGATATTTCACCCCACAATTCATTCATTATTTCATTATGGTGCACATAAAATCTCCGTCTTCTTTGTGCTAAATGCTTATCTAGGTGTGAGAATTATAAATATGAACATCCACCTGGTCAGTGCCCTCAAAAAGTTTAGTCTCAGACAGCAACTGGTAAGGCTAATTACAGTTTATTGCTTTTTAAAAAAGAGAAAATACTCCATTTATATTGAAATCACCTTTTTTTTGACTAGAATCTTTATATTCTTATAGATTGAAACCTAGCAAGGGCTTCTCTCTAGTAGAGAACCAAGGGAATGAATGTATGTCCTTGTGAAACAGGTTGGGTACAATGCAGCACTTAAAATTAAATACAATAATCATAGATGCAGCAAAAAAGCTCAGCTAATATTGATCATTTCTATTCATTGATACAGAGCTATAAAAGGCCTTAGCTTCCTGAACCTACATAAATCTCTAATTTCTCTCCAGGCTCTGAATTTCCATAATTACTCTGTCAAATAAATGCGGAATATCTGCCCCTCTAATTCAACCTTCTCTCCACTTTGAAGGCTGATCTGTATGGGCTACTCAATAGGCTTTCCTGCCCTCTGGCACTAGAAGGTTTTGGTTAGTGAAAAGCTATATCTATATAGGTATCGATATCTATATCTAGTTATCTATCTATAGAGATAATAGATTAGATAGATAGATATCGATATAATCTCCAGTCCCTAACATAGTTTCTAAGACATGTAATTTCCTGAGTGATAAAAGGTTTCTGACAAGGGGATCCTAAATCCCTTCAGATATTCAGGGTGACAAGAGCATCTTTTGTTCAAATGAGGCAACTTTTGGTGGGTTTCTGGATAAGGGATGATCACCCTTATCTTTGGTCAGGACCAAGCCATGATTATAAGCTTGGAGCTTTCAGACACAGCCCCCATTCTCTAGAAAGGGGATGGGAACTGAAAATGAATTAATAAGTAATCAAGCCTGGGTGATGAAGCCTCCATAAAGAAGTTTTTGAGAGCCTCTGGGTTGGCTAACAAATCATGTACCAGGAAGGTGGACACCCCAACGTGGGACTCTTTTAGACCTTCCCCTATGAATCTTTTCGTGTGGCTCTGAATCTGTATCCTTTATTAATAAACTGGTGAACATAATTAAAGTGCTCCCCTGCATTCTGTGAGCCATCCTTGCAAATTAATTGAACCTGAAAAAGGGGTCGTAAGAACCCTGACTTATAGCCAGTCTATCACAAGTGTAGGTTATCACAGGACTTCTGACTGACATCTGACGTGAGGGGTAGTCCTGTGGGACTGAGTCTTAACCCGTGGGATCTGACAATATTTCCAGGTAGCTTGTGTCAGAACTGACTTGAATTAGAACACATGCAGCTGGTGTCTGCTGGAAAATGTCTTGGTGTGTGAACCCCTTTATAGCTGGTGTCAGAAGTACTATGTTGAGAGGAGAGTGAGAATATGAAAAACATTTTGGTTTTTTCTATATGTATCTCAGAGAAGCCACAGCAGAAGATAGATAGAAAAAGAGATCCAGGTCAGAATATTTATTTCTTTGGCTCTCAGCCCTAAGAGTCACCTAGGGCTGCCTTTGTCTTGCCTGAAGGTTACTGCCTCTGTCAAAGCAGCTTGCTTTAGGAGATTTGCCTTCCTTTTCCCTCTCCCCATCCACTCAGACCCAGAGGTGGAAGCAGTCTGCAACAACTAACTATGGGTTGCTGTGCTTTGCCTTTATGGTTCTGACACCCAGCCCACAACTTTGTGATTAATCTTTTGTATGTAAAATCATCTTAAAGTGATCCCAAAGTGATCTTCCCTATTGCAAAACTGATATAATAATTGCAGAGAGTTTAAGGGTGTAATCCTAAAATTAGTATCTCACGAAGAGTAGCTATGAGTAGCTAAGAGAAGTTAAATATTGCTCATTAATGAGATTTAGTTTCACTTAAACTTAACAAAAGCACTTATTTTGTAAACAAAAAAAAAAATCATTTACAGCCATCTTTTCAGTGAGCTCATTGTTTGATTAATCCAACAATGACCCAATTTTTACAGTAAACTATCTAGATTAGATGAAAGCATATAAGCAGAAAGATTTTATAAGTCCTTTTCTATAATATTGCTTTTTATATCTGGGTTTTCTCTTCCCTCTTTATTTTGCTGAAGAAAATGAGAATGAGAATATATCCCTAGAACATGTAAATATTTACCGCATATACTTGAGTATAAGCCGACCCGAGTATAAGCCGACCCCCTTAATTTCACCCTAAAAACTGGGAAAACTTAGTGACTCGAGCATAAGCCAAGGTGGAAAATGCAGCAGCCACTGGTAAATTTCAAAAATAAAAATATATACCCAAAACAATTACAATAATTGAGGAATCAGTAGTTTAAATGCTGATACCCTCACATCAGACACAGCTGAAGCTCTGTTTGGACATACAGATGAGGAGGAGGAGGAATCCAGTTTTGAAGGATTTTAACCTTTGTGATTTAGCTGGATTACCTGTTAAGCTAAGCACACCAAATCAAATAACCTGTATGACCCGAGTATAAGCCGAGTTTGGGTTTTTCGGCACAAAAACTCGGCTTATACTCGAGTATATATGGTAGTCAATAAAGTTTTGAGTGAGAGAAGGAAAGAGAGAAAATGTGACCCTATTTTTGCCCCCAAATTTATAGTTTTTAATATCCAGTTTATTAGATGTAGACACGGCCACAAAAATACTTTGTTTTTTCATTGCAATAGACAAGTCAGAGTAAAACCTTTATATAAAATAATTTATTTTTAACATAAGGAGTTGTCTTAAGAATTAAGACTATGCCCTAGTTTATAAAATATTTACTGAGTGATAATATGCAATATTCCTACTTTTTCCTGGGAAGCTTATGTTTGCATTTATGTATACAGAACATAGTCAACTTTCAAATGTGAGTAAACGTTTCAACATAAAAAGTGATAATTTTACACAAATAAGCATATAAAATTCACATCTATAAACACTACTTTAATTACTAACACTGTATATTTATGCCTTTTAAATAATGACAGTTGGCTATTTATGATTACGTTTTTGCCCAATGCTTAAGGATAAATTTTCCCCTTCTTCTAATGATTGAAACTTAGACAACTGCATTGTTTCAATGCCTGTGAGCTATTGTTACTGCACACCTATGAGGAAAATTTCCGCGCTTCAGGTCTCTCTCCAGTATAAGCTGGCCTAATTAAATAAAAATAATGAATGGGTTTGAGTGTAGAGAAGAGCTTGTTCAAAGCACAGAATAAAATAGTTCATTGTATAGTTGAGCTGATTTTTATCATAACTGTCTGAAACAGCACAGAGAATGCCAATTTAATCTGAAATGAATAATACTAATTAGTTGCTATTAGCAAAAAAAAGAGGGCTCCACATTATTAGTTTTCCCTCACCTCCTAAATGGGATTATAAACAGGATTAAAAAACAAACAAACAAAAAAAATTCTTGAATGTTTAGCAATGTCTTTTTAAGCTTAAGAACTGCTACTATGAGGTATTTAAAAGAAATCTGAAAAGATAATCCAAGAGATAAAATTATGTAATAAAATACCTCTTTGTAAATTAAAATGAATTGACACAAAACTAGTTTTGTATTAATTATAAACAGAAGTGGTTTTTCAGGGCTTTTACAGTAGTAAACATAGTTTATACACGTATATTAATTACAGTCATCCCTTGGTATCTGTGGTTTGTTGATGTGCTCTCTTTCTGTTTTTCGAATGTAGGCTTCTAAAGAGATAAATTTTCCTCTCAGGACGGCTTTTGCTGTATCCCATAGGTTTTGGTAACTTGCGTCTTCATTGTTGTTATACTCAAGGAAGTTAATGATTTCCTTTTTTTATTTCTTCCCGCACCCAATTGTCATTTAGCATAAGGTTGTTTAACTTCCATGCCTTTGTGTGAGGTTGAGCATTTTTGTTGGGAGTTTAGCTCCACTTTTAGTGCCTTGTGGTCTGAGAAGATGCAAGACAGAATTTCAATTCTTTTGATTCTGTTGAGGTTTGTTTTGTGTTCTAGGATATGATCAATTTTGGAGAATGTTCCATAGGGTGATTAGAAGAACGTACATTCTTTATCTTTGGGATAGAGTGTTCTATATGTGTCTATCAAGGACAGATAATGGCTTAATACTTACTTTTGTTGAGGACTTTGAAGTAATAAAACTTATGTTTAATCTTACTACTCTTTTTCAGGCCTTGAACCCCTTACATAGCTGGTGTTAGAAGTACTGTGTTGAGAGGAGAGTGAGAATATGAAAAACACCTTGGTTTTTCCTATATATATTTCAGAGAAGCCACAGCAGAAGATCAGAGGATTTAGGTGGAAGCACATTGTTATGCAATTGCGTCCTTTGGACACCTAAGCTAAATTTAAAGTTCGAAACAAATTCATTTACTCAATCATTTCGATAGTCAAAATAAAATACTTAGTCCCAGTTATCATTATTTTATCATTACTTTCAAATGCAAATGTATTTAATAGAAATTGGACACTATTAAGCTTTCATTATGAAAAAGAACCTTCTGTACTTTTCTTCATGAACATACCACCTGTAACACTGTATGCAATACTACAACCATAACACCCTCAAGAGACTGTGAAATTTGGGGGGAGCCTAGCATAAACTATCAGCCAGGCTTAATACTTTAACTATTCTTAGACCACATTAATCATGTTCTGCAGCAATGTTGATAAAGAAACTCAAATTACGCTATGTCAATTTGACTTTCTCCATTTCTTTGGGAGCTTGAGAATAGCAACCCATGAATTGGACTGTCTGTCAAAGGTAAAAGTCAGTGTTTATCTGTGTATATCAGCCCTGCATTCCTATTCAGTGGAATATTTATCTGTGTATATCAGGACTGCATTGCAAAGGAATGTCTTTTTAGTTCTTACCTTTTATTGAGTACCATTTGATTTATAAACCATCTCCAGAGTTTTTTTGATAAAGATGAGCAGAGAAACATTTCAATATTCTTTACTTTGCTAATTTTTTCTAAAATTTCTACGTAAGTTATTTTTTAAACTTTATATTTTGGAATAGTTAAAGACTCACAGGAACTTGCAGAAATAGTATATAGAGTCCCTTGAACCCCCTCACCCAGCTTTCAGTGGTGACACCTTAAATAACTGCAGTACAATATCAAAACTATGACATCACTGATTTTGATAAAAATTGTATTGAAACCCCAACATAAATGTGAAGGAAATTTGATAGAATTATTTTACATATTACTTCACATAAAGTTTTAAAAGGTTTAAAAAATATTTTTAAGTTTAAATTTAAAAGTTTAATAAAAACATTACATAATTATAATAAAATTATATATTTTATATGGTTTTATCCTTAAACCTTTGAATATTTCCACATAAAGAAATTTTAAACTTTATTCAAACCTTTTAAACTTTCACATAAAGAAAATTAACACTGAAAAATAAAGATGCCTTTCTACTAGTTCTCTACCTCCTTGTTACCTTTCTTTTCCTTTTTATTTATGGTTTTTTTGGTAGACAGAGTCTCACTTTGTTGCCGTTGGTAGAGTACTGTGGCATCATAGCTCACAGCAACCTCAAACTCTTGGGCTTAAGAGATTCTCTTGCCTTAGCCTTCCGACTAGCTGGGACGACAGATGCCGCCAAAATGCCCAGCTATTTTTTTTTTAGAGAAGAGGTCTCGCTCTGGCTCAGGGTGGTCTTGAACCTGTGAGCTCAGGCAATCCACCTGCGTTGGCCTCCCAGAGTGCTAGGATTATAGGCATAGAGCTACCGTGTCCAGCCTGCCTTCCTTTTCTATAAAGATTATTTGGTACATTACTTTGTTAATTAGAAAGTTAATGAGAACTAATAGTTCTCATTAAAAACTATTGTAAAAATACTCCTACCACCAATAATGCTTCTCTTGATTACCAACTATAATTAATTAGTATTCTATAATAATTTTTAGTACCATAATTGGGAGGATTTGCCTAGTAAACTTTTATACACTTCTTTATTGGCTTTGATTCCTTTCATTATTACTCTGGCTGACTTCTCTAACTTTCTACTGGAAAGAAAAGATGAATCTAAAGCATGGTTTGCTCTCATTCATATATATACTATACAGGGTGGCCATAAAGCTCGTGTACAAACTACTTAAATTGCACATGAACTTTATGGCCACCCCAGATAGGATATAACATACATATATGATCAATATCAATTTAAATTTCTACATTGATATATATATTAGTGTTTTGACATTAAATCAAGAGTACTACTAAGAAAACAACAAACTTGTTCTATACAGTCCAGTTATATTTTAAACCATTTAGTATAAATTTTGTCCATCTTTACATATACTATTATTTATAGGCATTTAACTTTAGTTTAAAAATCAGTTTAAATAATTACTTTATTATTTACTTATTTTATTTTATTTTTTATTGTTTTGAGACAGTGTCTCAAGCTGTCACCTGGGGTAGAGTGCCATGGCATCATCATAGCTCACGGCAACCTCCAACTCTTGGGCTCAAAAGATCCTCTTGCCTCAGTTTTTTACTATTAATAGAGTTGGGGGGTCTTTGCTCTTGCTCAGGCTGGTCTCAAACTTTTGAACTCAAGCAATCCACCCTCCTTGCCCTTCCAGAATACTAGTATTACAATCATGAGCCACTGCACTCAGCCTAAATAACTACTTTAAATACCACTTTGGAAAAGCACCAAAATGCTTGTTAAGAACTTCACTCTTGATGTAAGAGAAAGCAGTTAAAACTCTTATAGAGTTCTGAGTCAAACATTATCAGGTTTTGAATTTCACAGCTAACTATAGCTTAGAGAAATGAAAAACATTTATGTTCGGGAAATTTTTCCCAGAAAAGTGGAAATAAAACCCCCAAACCTTTGATCTCATTCTATTGGTGAGCTTTTAGTATTTTAAATGCTAGTATTTAGTATTTTAAATTTAGTATTTTAAAAAGTTCAAAATATATCAGCTTTATAATCTAAATTTATTTAATATAAAGAGAAAATATTGAAGAGAATATATACTCATATTGTCTCACTAGCAAATGTTTTAAAAGTGAGAAAAGAAATTTGCTAATTTTTGTCTCTTCTAGTATGGTGAAGTAGAAAAAATAAAAATCCAAAACTAGCATTTTAGGGAAAAATTTTTTTCTTGAAAGAGATAATTTTTTTATTTATACTATTAGGATACTTTTATTTGTATTTGCTAATATAATTGGCGTAAGGTAGAAGTTTTTATAGTTAGTAAATGACAGAGGTATGTACGAGCTTTTACCTGACTTACTCTGGGCTAACAACTAAGTTATAAAAAATTTTTGACATAAACAAAGAAATAGTATTCTGATGACTCTCCTAGATTGAAAAGCAATGATTTAGGGCAGAGGAGTATCCAAGTATTCCTGTGGAAAAGTCCTAGAACAAGGTTTTGTGTTTTAGACTCCCCCAAGGAGGGCACTAATGACATTATGGGTGAGATGATTCTTTGTTACAGTGAATTTTTAAACATCCATTGTCTTTTGGTAACAATAGCAATAAATAACATTCCTACATATTTGCCATATACTTGAAGATTAATAAGAACCTGGTTAAAAATCACTAAGAGGGGAAAAGCCTCCTCTAGCCCTTTTATTCTCCACCTTATTGCCAACTCTCTCCAAAGACCTTGAAAACACTTTATCCTTACTTACCCTAATCACTTCTACTGGAGGAAGAAAGGAGGGGTGCTCCTGTTGGCTTATGGAAGCATATAACAAAGCGGTTGGGGGGGACAGCACAGCACAGACTTTGCATTAAAGCCAATTTTTAGTTGTAGATCACAATTTCATTTTATATTTTTTCCCTAATGCCAAGGATCAATTCATTCTTTTTACCATAAAATATTACAGAAAACAAATGGAAGAAAAACCCTGAATATTTACATAAATGACCCTCATCAGGATAAGCTTTTAATTTAAAACCTTAGTCATATATAAAGGTTAGTAAAAAGAAATACCTTGCTACTAAAAGAATATAATCTACCACTAGAACCTAAAAATTACATCTTCCTTAGAACCATAAATTCAATCAGTAATATAAATAAAAGAAATCAGAATATACCAGTTCTTAATTCTTCTTCTAAGAGTTCCTATAGAACTATTCCCAAAATGACATCTACTAGATTTAAAGACCCCTGGAAAGGAAGGACCTTAATATTTACCTTCTGGTAAAACCCTGGCATTAAATTTTCTTATTTTATCTCAACTGAGAAGTATATACAGTTGACTCCTGAACAATACAGGTTTGAACTGCACTTATATGTGTTTTTCTTGGGCCTGTTCCACCCTGGAGACAGCAAAACCAACCCTCTTCACCCTCCTTCTCAGCCTACTCAACACGAAGATGATGAGGATGAAAGCCTTTATGACAATCCACTTCCATTTAATAAATAATAAATATATATTTTCTTATGATTTTCTTAATAACATTTTCTTTTCTCTAGCTTACTTTGTTGTAACAATACAGTATATAATACGTATAACATTCAAAATATGTGTCAATCCACTATGCTATCAATAAGGTTTCTAATCAACAGTAGGCTATTAGAAGTTAAGTTTTTGGGGACTCGAAAGTTAAAAGTGGATTTTCAACTCCATTGGGGGGGGGGGAGGGTCGGCAACCCTTACCTTTGAATTGTTCAAGGATCAACTATACTCTAAAGTAAATGGCAGGGGTGAGGGTGAATGGGTAGTAATATTTAAGGTTTTTATGCACTATCTCCATGTGACTCTCCCTGGAAGATTGATGCTCTTATGTAGTTTTAAAACAAAACTAAGGCCTCAATATACCTAATGGAACTATGTCTCTGAAGCAGCAAAACATTAAATATAAGAATAAAAGAGATTATAACTGGACAACTATCTTCTTGTCTTCTTTATCTTTTGTGACATCATGCTTCTGACTCTTCTCCCTCCTACAGCTTGATAAGGTTATTCTGAGCTCATAGTAACTCCTAGTATAGAAACCACTCACTTAAGAACTACCGAAGAACAGACAAGTGCACAGTGAAATAATTCATGGAGGGTTTGGGGCCAGCTCTGTTCTATCCATTCACTCTTTTATATTCAGCGGATAACTCTGGAATAAATAAAAGGAATACTTGGTCTCAAACAGTATTTATCCTAGTTCGGCACCAATTTTTTGCCGGAAAAAACTTGGCTTATACTCGAGTATATACAGTATGTATTTTTAATGGGAGATCTCCTTGATTAGTAGTTGATATAATTGATGCTCGTACTAGTAAGTGGCATTTGGAAAGCTCTGCTTTGCTTTCATTTCCTAATAAAAAAAAATCATTAATATTTCTATTTATCTAGCAAACTGTAAGTTTAGCCTATTCAAATCTATAATATGACTAAAGTGTATACAACCCAATCCAACTGCAAGCACCATAAAGTAAACATTTAATTTGTTCAAAATGTCAGAAAATATGTAAAATTAAAACACTAACAAATTCCTTGCAGATTGCTTTTGCATAAAATTAATAAGAGACAGGAAGATCAATTTTACTATCATAAAATATCTTTGAGGAAGAGATCTTAATTCTGCAACATAATCTGCCATTCTGGGAGAATTCTAAATTATTTCCTTCTAAATCATTTTCTATTGATAAAATAGAATTGATCTATGAGACACAGGCAATATTACACAGCAAAACAGAAAAGAAGAATATGAAAAGGAAAGGCAAACTCTTTCAAAGAGGATTTGAAAATCAAAAGGTACATTCGGCTAAATATAAAACTAAAGAATAGGTGAATAGTTGAAGAAATAAAACATGAAATATTCTAAAAAAATTCTCTATCCCCAAACACCCAAAAATGGTATTTAAAATTCAACAAGCATCCTTTACATGAGAATAAGAAAAATCCATAGGGCCTCAAAAATGTGGAGGAGTAAAAAACACAGTGGGGATGTGGGGGGTGGCTGAAAATTGGTGTAATAATCTCGAACTGACACCACGGCTGCCCTAAAGATATTTGCTAATAATAGATATGTAGACTTTAACAGTAGGACAAGGAAGAAAGACTAGTCCTTGATCTCTAGCATGGGGGAGAGTCAGAACCAATTTTTACTACATGAAAGTAGAAACTTTGAAAAGCTATATTCCCTTTGAAAAGATGCATTAAGTCTAGCCCAACGACAAGGAAAATGATACAAGAATCTGAGCTTAGGATGTCCTCAAGAGTGCCATAGCTCCTAGAAGCCCCTAGCACCCATCAACCCCAAAACAACAGCATCAACAACGAATAAACAACTTCATTTTAATGAAAATAACTAAAGGAGAGCACTGGAGTACTTCAAAGGAGTAAGGGAAACCCCAGTGAACAAAGAAACTCAGGATAGCCACCTAGGGAACAGATAGAAACACCTCCCCTCCTTTACCCCATCCCTCAGCAGGGATCAGCTGGGAACGGGAGGAACTTCTCCCTGTGGGGAAAAGGTAAGCAAGAATGGCCCAAAGCCCCATCAACACCCTGGACACCTACATTCCTCACCACTGGGGTCCTCTGCAGTGCTCACAGGCACTGAGCCTGCCTTACAGAGTGCTCTGGAGGCTACACAGCTGTGCTCTCCGGATCCCCACAAAGAGCCCACACTGTGCCCTGCCTCCTTAGCCTGTGTGCTACTGCACAATGCCATTTTGGAATGAGAACTATTGCTAGAGTGTGCCTTGCATGAAGCCCCTCGTCTCTGAGACTAAGCTACTGGCATATCACACCCACTGGGTGGCTCAACATCCCCAAGCAGAGCTGCAACCAGATGTTACACCCTTTCCCCAAGGCCCATGCAGCAGTGGAGCTGCTTTACTTTATCCTTCCCAGACCCCAGTCCTCAGTTGTGGCAAATGTTGAAGTTGCACACTCCCTTTCGGAAAAATGGTGCCCTGGAAGAACCACTCCATCTATCTGTCTCAGTAGTAGCTGCACCCTACCACTAAGGGTCTAAGCTAAAGCTACACATCACCTCCTAAGAAAACTGTGCCTTGGAAGCTGCTCCAAACACATCTATTCACAGCATAACCCTGCCCACCTGGACTGGAACTGAAGCAACATGAGCCATCCCAGGGAAATGACGACTTGGCAACTGGAGCAGTCACTGCCCTCTGTGACTGAGCTGAAGTGGTATCCAATCTCCTAGGAAAACAGTACCTTTGCTGCCCAGGCTGTCACTTCTCCCCAGGGCCTAAGTAAAAGCAGTGTCCCACATCCCAGAATGGTCACACACCTGTTCCTAACCTGATGCGTACCCTGCATCCCAGGGAAACAGTGCCAAAGCCACATGAATAGCCAGGGACTCTTGGCTTGAGTTGAAGAGGTATGTCATCCCCTGCAGAAGTGGTATTGGCCTAGCTGAGCAGATACACATCCTGGGCTGAGTTGACATAGTACTTGGCATCCCAAGGAAACAGAGCAGAGGCTGAGCTGGGACAGCCCATCTTATAAGCTAAACAACACTAGTACCCTGATTCTCTGGAGCCTGACTAGCCTCCTAGAGTTAGAGCTGCAGAAACACTCATCTCCTAGGAAAGTGGAGTCAAGGCTGTGCTGTTCCCTGCAACTCAGGGCCCAAATGAAAACTAATGTGCTGCCATTCCCGGGTACTTTCTACCAATGTAGTAAAGTTGCAGGATACAAAATCAACATCCAAAAATCAGTAGCATTTCTATATGCTAATTGTAAACAATCTGAAAAAGAAACCAAAAAAGTAATTCCATTTGTAATAGATACAAATAAAAACAAAATAATTAGTAATAAACTTAACCAAAGTAAAAGATCTCTGCAATGAAAATTATAAAACATGGATAAAAAAATTGAAAGGGACCCACATACACACACAAAATGGAAAAATATTCTGTGTTCATAGAAGAATCAATATTGTTAAAATGTTCATATTACCCAAAGCAATCTAAAGATTCAATGTAGTCTCCATAAATATAACAATGACATTCTACATAGAATTAGAAAAAACAATCTCAACATACACACACAAAATGGAAAGATATTCTGTGTTCATAGAAGAATCAATATTGTTAAAATGTTCATATTACCCAAAGCAAACTAAAGATTCAATGTAGTCTCCATAAATATAACAATGACATTCTACATAGAATTAGAAAAAACAATCTCAACATTCATATGGAACCAGAAAAGAGCGCAAAGAGTCAAAACAATCCTGAGCAAAAAGAACAAAAATTAAGGAATGACACTACCTAACTTCAAAATATACTACAAAGCTATTGCAACCCAAACAGCATGGTACTGGCATAAAACCAGACACACAGACCAACAGAACTTAGATATAAATTCACTCATTTACTGTCAACTCATTTTCAGCAAAGATACCAAGAATATTCACTGGAGAAAGTACATTCTCTTTGTTAAATGGTGCTAGGAAAATAAGATGTCCATATACAGAAGAATAAAATTAGACCCCATATCTCACCATATAAAAAAAATAAAATCAAAATGAATTAAAGATTAAATGCAAAATCCAAAACTATAAAACTAATAGAATGAAACAAGGGAAATACTTTGTTTATTTTATGAATGAGACCTCACAAGCACAGGTAAAAGCAAAAATGGACAAATAAGATTATATCAAAGTAAAAAATCTACACAGCAAAATAAGTAATCAACACAGATAATCAGCAAAAAGGGAAAAAATATTCGCCAACTATTCATCTGACAGGAGTTAATATACAGAGTACAAATAATTTAAACAACTCAATTGCAAATAAATAACCCCATTAAAAATGGGCACACATTTAAATGGCCAACAGTATGTGAAAAATTGCCAACATCACCAATCATCAGAGAAATGCAAATCAAACCCACAATAAGATTCCATCTCACCCTAGTTAGAAAGACTATTATCAAAAAGACATAAAATAGTAAGTGCTGGCAAGGATGCATAGAATGGGAAATTCTTACACACCATTGGTTAGAAGGTAAATTAGTTCAGCTATTATGGAACACAGTATGGAGTTTCCTCAAAAAACTAAAAATAGAACTACCCTATGATCCAGCAATCCCATTGCTGGGTATATAACCAAAAAGAAAGAAAATCAATACATCAAAGAAATATCTGCATTCCCATATTCATTGCAGTGCTATTCACAGTAGCCAGATTGTTCATCAACAGAAGAATGGATACAGAAAATGTAGCACATACATACAACAGAATACTATCAGAATACTAACAGAATCCTGTCATTCATGCCAACATAGATGAGTTTGGAGGACATCATACCGTAAACTCCCTGTCATCTGGAACTCAAGCAACTGGTGGCCCTGACTCAAAAAAAAAAAAAAAAAAAAAAAAAAAAAAGAAAAGAGTTTAGTTTATGGTGTGCCCTACAGTCAATAAGCCAATGCTTTTGATGCTTCATGCATCTCTCCCATGGCTCTTGTGTGTTCCATGTAACATTTCTAAGTGTGTTATATGAAGTTAAAAAAAATATGGCAGTAATGTTAAAAAACATATTGACTGCCATTTAACTAAAATTGTATACCATATTTATAAAGCTATTTTATATACAGTAAAATTGAGTTATAATAAGTGAAGTTTATTTTTATTTGTCTTAATTTACTTTTAATTAATGTATTTCAATAATAATATCAAGTCAATACAGTGTTTATGTATGGTACAATATGGGGCATAGAATTAGTTAGATGTACTTTTAATAGTAACTCTCAAGCAACTGAAAACTACATTTGTCTGGAATCTACCAACCCCCACAGGTGTTACATAATTGGGAGATTACTATATTAAGTAAAAGAAGATAGGCATAGAAAGACAAATATCATATGTCCTCACTCATATTTGGAAGGTAAAAAAGTTGATCTCTTAGAATTAGAAAGTAGAATGGTAATGAGTAGAGCCTAGGGGTGGGGCTGGGTATAGTCAGAGGGATATAGTCAGAGGTTGGTTAGTGGATGAAAAATTATAGCCAGGTAGAAAGAATAAAGTATAGTGCTTTATAGTACTACAAGGTGACAATAATTAATAACAATTTATTCTATATTTTCAAATAGCTAGAAGAGATTTTAAATGATAAATGTTTGAAGCAACGGATAAGCTAATTACTCTGATAGATCATTAGACATTGCATACATGTATCAAAATATCACACTGTACTCCACATATATAATGACTGTGTTAATCAAAAAAATAATGAAAAATTTTAAAAAGAATCTGAAACTGAAGCTGGAAATGGATACTGAGTGGTCTTAAGTTCTAGTTTCTTGAGATGCTTAGCATAAGCAAATATAATCCCTTTCTGTGAGAATTTACTTATTCCAAACCCCACAAGATTCCCACATATTGAGCAACCCCAAAATAATTTCACAATATAAAATTACAAAATTCACAGAGAAATAAAACATCAGAAGTGAAGTCAAAAGAATAAACAAAGAACAGAATTAGACTTCAATGAGCATCAGCTATTAGAAATAACAGACACAGAATATAAAACAATTATGTTTAAAAAATAAAAAAGAGGAGACCAAAACAAGGAAAAGATTATCAAAAACAAACCAAATATAATTTCTAGCAATGAAAAATATAATCACTTAACTACAAATTTAACAATATAAAGATATTTTTTAAACATTTTAAACAATTGGGGGAAACATATATAGTACTGGGCATTAGATGATGCAGAATATTTGTTAATTTTTACTAGGTATGATAAGGGCATTGTGATTATTTAAGATGTCAATATTTTTTATAGGTGTGTATAAAGTTGACTGGGATTTCTTTCAAAATACATCAGCAAAGAACAAAAAAAAGAATAGATGAAACAAATGTAGAAAAGTATTAAAAATATTAAATCTGAGTGACGTGTATCTATAAAATTATTCATATAAAAAGAAAATAAAAAACTCAATGGATAATATAATCCGAATGTTAGACAAAGCCAAAAAGAGTTCTAGAGAACTGGAAGACAGATCTGAAGGAAGTATACAGATTATAAGTAAAACTTCAAGGAAATAAACACCTCACCTTCCTTTGGGCTCACTGCTGCAGGAAGACCACTCCAATCAAGGGTCCAAGTAGGGCAAGGGTGGGGAGAAAACATCACTTCAATGCCTTTTTCCTAGAAAAGGAAATATCCTTTTTCCAATTAATGAATTAATAAACTCTTATTACGTTCTTGAAGTCCAAATTTCTATTTTGTACATTGGTGAAGAGGGGCATAAGTAGTAACAGTCACTGGAGATTCCCCCAAATAACTTATTTATTACATAAAAAATACAATATGCTGGGCTTTTTGGTAGGGAAGTTACTTGCCTATTATTTTTTATTTTGAGATAATAAAAAGTAACACTGTTTTAAAATTATTAATAAAAAATACATAGAACAAGCTATCTAGAAATATACTGGATATAAAAGAGAAATGTCACCTGAAGATAAAAATTTTATGAAAAACAATCCACACAGAGATAACAAAAAAGTGACTTTGCATATGTCCATCAATGTCTGTCTTTACATATTTGAAAACTGCTAATGCCTAAAACTATACTTATAATACTAAAAAGCTGTCACTTCAACACACATCCCTAAAACATCACTAAGGTCTTTCACAAGTGCCTTTAACATCTCTAGAAAAGGATTTCTCTGGTTTAACCAATTGGTTCCCAACGTTTTCAAGAATGAGACCACTTTTCAACATATTAAAAGTTTCTTAAGCTTCTTCCTCAAGTTAGAAGTTATGCATTTATTTATTCGATCTATAGACAGTACATGGCATACACATAGATTCACAGACTGCTTCCAATTACATTCTAAGTCCACATCCCACAGGATATATATACACACATACATATCCATTGTCAGGTATTTTTATCTTTAAAATAACCAAGGAATAACCAAGTCAAAAGAAAAATTGCTGAGAATCCAGCATTAAACCCTTTTGCTATCAGTTTGTCTGAGATACTTCCATTATAAAACTAGCTTAATTGTCTCCCAAAGGAAATAGTATATCCTTTTGCTAGAGCTAGAGATACAGTTATTGGCCTAGATGTCTAGAGCACTCAGTTTGCCTCCAGAAAGATCAACATCTCTCTATGATGTCATCTCTCTCTCCTATCTTCTTTACTCTAGTCTAGCCACGCTGACCTTATTACTCTTCCACTTTTCAATAAACTTAGGATCTTTTAAAGATACAGCTCTACTGGGATATAATTTATATACCATAAAATTTACCCATTAAAGCATGCAATTCAGTGGTTTTTAGAATATTCACAGTTGTTCAACTACTGATTTTAGAATATTTTCATCAAATAATGACACATATGTATTCAAGAGGTGAACCAGAAATCCCTCAGCAGTGAAACTATCTAATTAATACATCAAAATCTGTACATGCCTTGATAACTTCCAAAATCAACTGTTCCATTATTTTATCAAGGCCATGGATTTTAGCTGAAGAGTTAAGGCATCAATATCCTTACCAAAGTTTTCTTTTGCATTTCTAAATAAGTAAACTTTCTATTAACTACAAAACTCAAACACGTATGGAAATATAATGAATATTTTTCCAATGCAACTCAGAAGAATAACTTATTTCATGAATTCTCCTCTGTTCAAATAAATCTTCAAATCATCTATTGAAAGCAAAACATTTCTGCAGACTATTTAAAATGGTAGGAAAAAGAAAGCCCATTGTTGAAAACTTTACAATTAGTACTATTAGAAACAAATTATGAAGCTGGAAGCAGAGGCTCATCCCTGTAATCCCACCCTTTGAGAGGCGGAGGTAAGGAGATTGCTTGAGACAAGTCCATGAGTTCAAGAACAGCCTGAGCAACATAGCAAGACCTGTTTTTACAAAAAAAAAAAAAAAGTCAGGTGGGCACGGTGGCGTATGCCTATAGTCTTAGCTAAGACTAAGGCAGAAGGATCACTTGAGCCCAGAAGTTTCAGATTGCAGAGATCTATGACTGTGCCTAATGTACTCTAGCCCAGGTGACAGAGGGAGAACTTGTCTCAAAGGAAAAAAAAAAAAAAAAAAAAAAAAAAAAAATTATGCCCCAAAGAGAAAAAAATAAATCATATGCATTCTTATTATATTACAATCACATTGAAATCAAAGATTAAAGTAAAAATAAAATTCAAATAATTCCAGAATTGTAAATTTAGATAAAATCTTGGAAAATAAATTGAGATACTCATTCTTTAAATTTCCTTAACTTTAAATCATCATCTCAAACTAAAAAAGGCTGAGACCAAAACCTTGCAATAAATAGGAAAACATGTTAAAATAATACACCTGAGCAGGTGTGATCACTTGGTAATGTCCTGAATATAAGAAAAGTTTTAAGAAATATTCTTTTTCAAAGTATACATTGTGACTTTCTTGGCTCCAAACATACATTTTAAAACTCTTCAGTTTATTATACGTTGCTTAAATGTAAAAGACTAGTAAAAATATTAATTGGTAAAGAGTGATGTAAGATAGCCATGGATAAAATTTATAACAAAAATAATGTCAACAAATAATTTCAGTTTGGGATAGAATGCTCAGCAACATTATTCACATGGAATTTTTCAAAGAAAATTTTAATGAAATAATTCAAATACCATTAACTTGCTCATAGTAGGTCTTGGTCCTCCTATAAATAAAGGATCATTTTGCTCTTCTACGTCTGGGACTTCACTTAAGTTTGGATGCTGTTCATCTGAGGAGGTCAACAACTCTGGTAAATGAAGAAATTGGATCCCACACTTAGAAGCTGCTGTTTTTATTCCTGGCACTTCCTGAATCCTCTGGTACCAAGAGGTTAGCAGTGGAAATTCTACCAGCTTCTCAGAATATTTCTGGCAGATAATTAGCTAAGCAGAAAAAGGATAAAATACATTATTATATATTTCTGTTTATTTATAACAGCTATAATGAGGTAACTTTACATACCACAAAAATCACACATTGTAAATGCACAGCTCTAATAGTGAGTTTTAATAAATGTATGCCGTTGTGTAACTATCACCACAATCTAGTTCCAGAAGACAATGTTACCTCAAAAAGTTCCCTGTAACGATCCATTTGTAGTCAATTGTTGTTCCCATAGTCAGCTGTAGGCAACCACTGATATCTTCCTGGGTTAGAATTGCTTCCATGGTTTATAATTTTACCTTTTCTAGAATTTCATATAAATAGGATCGTAAAGTGTTTTTATGATAGTATTATGTTTTTGAGGTACATCCATATAGTTACATTTATCAAGTTTCTTTCTTTTTATTGTGAACAGTTCATTGTGCAGATACAATTTACCTATCCATTTCCTAGTTGATGGACATTTTCGTGTTTCCACTTTTTTAGCTATTATAAATACTATGACTACATATGTTCATGTACCAGTGTGTGTGTGGAAATGTTTTTCATTTCTTAGGAGTAGACACTAAGAGTCAAGTTGATAGCTTGTACGGTAACTGTATACTTAGCTTTTAAAGAAACTGCCAAATTGTTCTCCATGGTGGTCAGACTATTTTACAGTTTCCACTAGCAATCCATGGAGGTTCCAGGCTCCACAATTTGTCAACAGTTGGTATTACCATGTTTTTTTATTTTAGTCATTCTTGTGGGTGTGTAGTAGTATCTCACTGTGATTTTCCTTGAGTTTCCTTATTATTAATGATGTTGAGCATCTTTTCATGAGCTTATTTGCCATTTGTATCTGTTCCTTGGTGATGTGTCTTACAGTCTTATCCTTCGTTTCATAATATAAAAATTAAAGCAACTCAGTAAGAAGAGAATGAACCCAATTAAAAAATGGGCAAAAGATATAAGCAGACATCTTACTATTATGAAAAAATGCTCACATCATATTTCATTAGAGAATTAAAACAAGGAGATACAACTACATACCTATTATAATGATGAAAATCCAGAATACCAACAACATCAATGATGGTGACGAAGTAGAGTAACAGGAACTCTCATCGCTAGTGGGAAGGCAAAATCGTACAGCCACTTTGAAATCGTTTGACAGTTTCTTACAAAAGTAAATGCTATCTTACTATACGACCATGCAATCGCTCCTTAGATGAGTTAAAAACATATGTCCACATAAAAACCTGAACACAGATGCCTATAGCAGCTTTACCCACATTTGCCAAAACTTGGAACTGAGTAGGTGAATGAATAAAATGGTGGCACATTCATACAATGGAAAACAACTCTCACCAGAAAAAGAAAGAACAGTACCAACCAAGCAGAATCAATACAAGTAACAATGACAAGGTTTGTAAACATTTATAAATGACTGAAAATCATTTTTGGAAATTTTATATCTTGCATTCATATGCCTTATCATCTTTCACTGGCAGCATATTTTTAACCCTCTCCAAGAACTCCTCCAAAATCAACTTCCTTCAAATCTGGAAACCCATTCATTTATAATTCATGGCAAGTCACATATCCTACCATCCCTAACCTTTAATACCTTTGATAAGTTCCTAACACACTGAATGTGGAGAGTTGAATGGATAATGTTATCAAAAATCTAAAATGCCTAGTATGTTACTTATTTATGAAAATTAGCTTAAGTAGCTAATAGAGATAAAGTACGTTGAATTCCTGACTTCTTCAAAGCAAATTATGTAACATTTTAAAATGATCAAAATTTAATGTGTATACAGAGTCTATAATCATGGATGTATCTGGAAGCAGCCTAACAGAAATTTTCCAGCTTAGTGGAGAAATGTGGAAATGAAAAGTTTGCACTTATTTTAATAGTGACGTAAACTTCCATTTTTTGTGTGTATGTGAAGCCATCTTCTCTGAATGTACAAACTTACTAGTAGAGTAAAAAGCATACTTCAGAACCATATTTTAAAAAAACAGGTCAAGAGAACATTTCACTAAAGTAAAATACTATGAAGATAAAATGATAAATATCTGGAACCGAAAAAGACTGCTAGTATGATTAGGAGAATATCTTTTTTATAGATTAGCATTTTATTTATTTATTTATTTATTTATTTATTTATTGAGACAGAGCCTCAAGCTGTCACCTTGGGTATAATTCTCTCCAAAATTCTTAATTGCTTGGACACAGATTAGGTGCTAAGGTAATTGAGCTTAAGACATGATTAATCAAAGAAGAAATGTTCTATTTTCTGTCACTTTCTGTTAGTGATTTATTCTTATTTG
This sequence comes from Loris lydekkerianus, assembly GCA_963574355.1. Taxonomy (NCBI): domain Eukaryota; kingdom Metazoa; phylum Chordata; class Mammalia; order Primates; family Lorisidae; genus Loris; species Loris lydekkerianus. The sequence goes on along the minus strand of CAUYPK010141497.1, from coordinate 30,432 downwards.
TTAGATGAATATGGCAATTTTCCTTCCTTTTGAAAATAAGTTTTGATCAAATAATAATGACTCATGTAGAAAGAATTGAGAATTTGTATTTTGTAGGACAAGTCACCCATTTAACCAATATGCCAGGCCATTCTACTAACATACGGACAGTTTAGGAGGTACCGAACCATATTCATTATAGTCAAGAAGATATATTTAAGGAAGTGGCTGATATAAACTATGAAATGAAAATTAAATTTGTTCCTAAAAAATGAACAAAGAAAAATAACTTATGTCATAAGAGCAAAACCATGGAATTCTTTAAGGACAAGAAAATAAAGACAATTGATTCTTAAAATGATGGGGCTGGGTACAGTGGCTCACTCTTAAAATCAGAACACTTTGGGAGATGAAGGCAGGAGGACTGCTTGAGGCTAGATGTTAGGGACCAGCCTATACAACATAAGAATACACCACCACCACTCTGCAAAAAAAAAAAAAAAAAAAAAATTTAGCAGGTGCAGTGGTATACAGGCCTTGCAACTCAGGAGGCTGAGATAGGAGGATCACTTTAATAAGCCCAGGAGTTTGAACTATGATTGTACCACTGCACTCCAGGCTGGGCAAGAGACTGAGATCTTGTATCTCAATAAAAATAAATTGAAAAGTTTTTTGAGATGGTAAAAAATTCTTGCTACAAAGAACACAAAATGAAATGTGACCCCTGCAGGTAATTGTAATAAGGGTAAAGTGTCTGAATAAAAAGAGAAATTGCTACATCTATGCAAAATATCTCCTCTGCATTTCTCTTCAATCACTTATTATATATAAAATACTTTGTGATTATTTTATATCATTTCTGTAGTCATGCCTACGGTTTGCAAACATGTCATAATTCACAGATGTTTAGGTGAGTAGTGTAAACAGGGGAGAAAAGTAAACAACCTATCTAAATGAAAATATAATCCCTGTTCTCTATTCTTCACTTATAAATTAGAACTCCAAGTGAAAACTTAAAACTCTTAAGGATCTTATACATAGGCGGGGATATGGAAAATACAAACTTACCACCAAAGAAGTGGTATCTATCATTTTTATCATAGGCCAGCAAATAGTGCGATCCCCATTTTGTTCCCAATTTTATGTTAAAGGAAACACTAAAAGAGGTGTTTGTGCTCAAAAATAACGTTCTAAAAGAGGAATAATTTTACTTTAGCTAAGAAAGATGTACATGTTTTTTAAAAACTTAATTCAAAGCATTGTTAAGAGATAGAAAATTACATTGTAAGCATTCAAATTACAAAAAGATTGTATAAAATAGCAACCTGCCTCATAAGAGAATAATCTTTTAAATAGCTCTATCAAAATGTACCTGTTTACCAGTAACAACTGAAAACCAACTATACAATTTTCTGGTATTAAGAGCAGGATTTTGCCCTAGTACAACAATCCATTGCTACTTCTCCCATATGCTTGGTATACTGTCTACTAGAAAAGTCCAGCAAATGAATCGAAGAGAAGAAAACATTTAAAAGCATACATTTTAATTTGTTCATTTTTATTATTATTTTTTACCTTTTTTGAAACATTAAATTATAACTATGTACATTAATGCATTATGGAGTATAATGTACTGATTTTATATACAATTTGGAATGCTTACATCAAACTGGTTAACATAGCCTTCACCTCACTTAATTATTTGTGTTAAGACATTTATACTCTACTCTTAATAGATTTGACATACATCCTTGCATTATACACAGTAGGTGAGGTCCCACCAATTATCCTCCCCCTACCTGACCTCCCCCTTTCCCTCCTCTCATCCTCCTCTTCCCTTCTTCATTCTGGGCTATAGTTGTGTTTTACCATTTGTATGAAACTGTGGGTGATTATACATAGGTTTCATAACACTACTGAGTACACTGGATACTTTTTCTTGCATTCTTCAGATACTTTACTAAGAAGAATATGTTCCAGCTCCATCCATGTAAACATAAAAGATGTAAAGTCTCCATCTCTTTTTATGGCTGCAAAATAGAATCCCACAATTCCTCTACTAGGTATATATCCAGTTGACCAAAAATCATTTAACAACAAAGATATTTGCTCGAGAATGTTTAGTGCAGCCCAATTCATAACTGCCAAGTCATGGAAGCAGCCTAAGTGCCCATAGATCCATGAATGGATTAACAAATTGTGGTATATGTATACCATGGAATTTGTTCATTTTAAATCTAATTCTAAAAATGAAAGGGTTTTGTCAGGCCCATTCTAAGCAGCTGGGCCACCAAGAGCTAACTTTGCAAAGTAATACAGAATCTGCTGGAGTGGGGGGTGGAGGTAATGAGGCAGGTTCATAAAATCCATCCACTACCTGCTACTGCTTTGGTTTTATTTTGTTTAGCAGAACTGGGTATTTTCCCCCATTCTTCTCATTTTGACCTCTGGTAATCCAAACCTTGGCTTGACAAAGTTGACCTTGTTCTTTTATTATCTCTGACCTTATTCCTGTGGCTAAATATACCATCCCTAGGCACAGTTTTGTGCTTCTAATCCAAACCTGGTAACTTGACCTTGATTACTGATCATGAGCTTGATCCTGCCTCTAATCATTTGGAATGCCACTCCATTTATCTCAATGTACATTAATGTAAGCATAAAGGCTTAGCAACATAGCCACTATATGAACTAAAACAATTGTTTCTTTACCCAAGATGACTTAAAGGAGAAACCTACAAGAGAAACATCCAGGCTTTAGCAAAGATAAATTCCTAAAAAATAATGCACCCATACTGGGAAAATATAAAAGAACAAATGAAATATTTTGAGAATTAGTTTACATATTAAACATCAAAAAAGAATTTAATCATAGAATATATGAACTTGAAAAGGCCAAGCATACAAGTTTTCCCCTATTATAAATAGAGATGAAAATAAAGTTCCTCAGTTCTAGTAAGTAGATTTACTCCTGTGAGAGTAGGGAAAGGGGTAAAATGCTTCAAATCAAGAAAAATGCAGCTCTTGAAACCAATAGTTCTTTATTCCCCTGTCTCTCTCCCAATCTCTCTCAAAAAAAGAATCTCCCTTCTCAGAAAGAAAAATTTCCATCTAATTCTCCCATAGTTTAGACTTCCATTTAATTCTCCCCTAACTTAGAATGGCACAGTGCCTACTTTACTATTACAGAGAATGGAGAAGCATATAGATAAGAATAAAATATTTCTGATTTGATAATACCTAACATAACGAGACTAGTATTTTAAGGACTAGTAATTAATTAGAAAATATAACTGATACGTTTTTTTATTATTTATTTTTTGATTTTGGACCTTCTAATATTAAGAAGTAATCACAACAGTAATCAGAAATTAATAAGCGTAACAATTGCTAACATTTTGAAACTCAGAATTAAAAGTCATAATAATTGTTAACATTTATTGGGAGCTTACTATGTGCTAAGCACTATTCTCTACACTATACAAATTTCTATTTTTATTTCACATTGATACTATTAGAAAGGCACTATTAGTTTCCTCTGTCTTACAAATAAGAAAATGGGGACAGATATTACTAATTTGCCCAGGAACAAAATGATAATAAGAATTGGAATTCAAACCTAAGCAATTTCACAGACTGAAACTCAGTGTAATGTATATAATCCAGATAAAATCTTACCAAGAAATGATGGATGCAGGGCAAGAGCACAATATCTGCTAAAGTGAAGTAAAGCCCTTCTGCAAACACATGTTCCAGGGGTGGAAGGTCAGAGGCTTTTGCTTTTCTGATGTGAGCTGGCTCCCTGTTGGTAGTAGCTGGTTCTTCCCGCACTGTGAGCTTTGAGAATGCCACTTTCAGTTCCAGACTCTTGAATGTAGAGTCGAAGTCTTCAGATGTTTCCTGTGTATTGACCTTGGTCTTTGTTTTTTGCTTAGAAAGGGGAGGCCCAACTTTAGCGTCCTTCTCTTGCTTCAGTTTCTGCCTACGGAGTTTATCATCGTTATGGACTCTAACAGGCTCACTGAGCTTTTTCTCCAGCTGTAGTATTTCTGTAGGGATAACGAGGGGCTGCTGAGAAGACTCTCTGAGAAAATTCTCAATAACCAAAGGGATGGTGAGTTCACATAACCTGGTCCACTGACTAACCTATAAGACAAAAACAAAATTAGAAATGAAAGGATTCCTTACTTTGAACATAGCTTGAAGAAAAATACTGTCTTACTGGGAGATAAGTCTAGAGCTTTTATGTTATATCAAGGGACAGATCACACTGCTTCACAAGTAAAAACATTTAAGCAATGGAAGACCTAGCATTCCCGTATCCTCCTTTTACTGAATAAATCATGACTTCCCAAAGCCTTTAAAATGTACCTGCACAGTCCCACCCTCCCAAAAAAGCAGGATTTCCAAAGCATGGCTGTTTGTGCTCCTATTTATATATAAACATTCCCTTTAAAAATTCTCAATGTAATTAAAATGAAGGATTAAAATAAGAAATTATTTTCTAAAAATAATACATCCAAACTTTATTATTAAATCTTAAATTTTTATTTCTATTGCTGCACTGAAATATTGGCATACACAAAGAACTAGTTTATTAGTTACTGTGAGTTTTTCAAATGAATTTTTATTACCAATAGGAAGTTAAAGTAATTGTTCAAGTAAATAAATATGTTATTATTGTGTAGCTTCAAGTAACAGAAGAGACATTATGCTTACCTCAGCACAGGCTTTTAGGCAAGTCTTTTTAAAACCAAGAAGTTCCAAAATTTCCTTCTTTGAGGGGTCTGCATCATATGACTTCTGGATTATATGTCTTAGTACAACAGCAAGTCCCGCTCTACAAAAGCTGTCTGGTTGTTCTACTGCTGCAGGTAAACAGCAATTCTGGACTATTGGTGGAAGTTCTTGCCTTGAAATAATCTGTATTTTAATATCCTGGGACAGTACATCTTTTAGTAATGAACTATCTATACTTTCTTTGGTGAGAACTAAGTAAACTTTAAAGATTTTGCAGTCACAGTATGATAACAAAAATAAAGTTACAGATGTATGAAGAGGAAAGATGCATCCTTCTGTCTGGTGAGAAAAGTCCAGGTATAAACATTCTTCTGTAGGACTTTTCTTCATGCCTTTCATTTTCTTCTTTCATCTGGTCACCTAAACCACAAGTTGAAGTGGTTATAAACCTTAGAATACAATGATTTAGAAGTTAAAATAGAAGAGGAATGTTTTAAAAGTCTGTTCTAGAAATCAGTCAAAATTTGTGATATATAAAAACATTCTAAGAATTTGTTCCTGAAGACTGGCTAAGTAGCTTTGAAAGGAAACATTTCCATCCTGTGCAATTAACTAGGCTTAGGGGTAATTTTACACCCAGCTCTTTTACAATGAAAATACCCCGATGTTTTGCAATAGAACTCTCCCAATCAAGTACTTTGGGGTCTCACTGTAAGTGACAAGAAGAGAAAAATAGAATGAGAAATAAGAAATCAACCCTGAACCCTGAGAGTAGTCTGTGATAACAGCCTTGCGCTTTTAACAGTATCAGTCCTTCCACAGTGCTTCTGTTTTATGACAGCACAATACAAGAATCAGAGAAGGTGCATTCATTCCTTCACAAGAAATAGCTTCTCCTAAAGTAAGTGATGCATTGTCGAGTACTAAATCACAAAATAGAAAAATATTTTGATTTCCCCATAACATAGACATTGATAGCTACGATAACTCAAAGTCAACATGTCCCAAATCAAGTTCCTTATTCTGCCTCGCTTCCCAAACCTGCTCCTCCTGTATCTTCCCCATCTCAGTTGACAGAACATCCTTCTAGTTTCTCAAACCAAAAACCTGGGAAGTCATTCTTAAGTATTCTCCCCCCACCCCTTAACTGATCCATTACAAACTTATTTTGTCTCTACCTTCAGTGTGTATCCAAAATCTGACCATTACGCAGTATTCTCATTGCTTTCACCAAATCACCGTCCCCTCTCTGAATCCTATCTTACCTCCCCTACAGTCTGTTCTCAATACAGCAGCCAAAGTGATCCTGGAGTAAGACCATGTCATTACTCAGCTTAAATCCTCCAATGTCTATCTTACTCAGAGAAAAGTCAAAATTTCTATAATAGCCTACAAAGATCTCTTTGATAATTCTCCTTTTATAGGTATATAAAGTCCATGAATTTACCTCATCAATTCTCTTCATTGCCCATTGCTTCAGCCAAAGCGGACAGTTATTCCTTTAAAACACTAGGTACATTCCTACCTCAAGGGCTTTGTACTTGGTTTTTCTAGTACCTAGAACACCCCCTCACTTCCTTCAGGTATTTACTTAACGGCAACTTCTTACCAAGACCATCCCTGGCTACTCAATTTACATTGCAAACTCCAATACCTACCCTCCCTGAAAAAAGCCTTTCTGTTCCCTTTATGCCTTACTTTAGTCTAAAGGCATTTATCATTATTGTAATTTACTATATAATTACTTTCTCTCTTCCAACTAGAATGTTGCATGAGAGTAGAATTTTTTCCTTCACTGCTGTGCCTAAAACAGATCTGTTTTATGTTTTTATATATATATATAAGCCAGAAGTATTTGACAAATGATGTATAGATAAATATAGAGGCTATTTTAAAAGTGCAAAAACATACATTCTTGAGGTCAAATTATTGATGTGTGTTTTCAAGTTATAATTAAGGCTTTTATCAATTATTGTGACTTTTTATGTTTGATTCATACATTTTCTGGGTCCAAATTTCCCGAAGTTCTAATCTATAAATCATAATTCCCAAACTGTCACTAGATGGCACTCTTTTAAAGCATTCACCATGGCTGCACCCAGAAGATGGCACATTAATAGGAAAAATTATTTTAAAAGTCTTTTAAAAGTATGCATGGAACTCTTTTAAGTGTACCTGAAATGTTTGTGTACTTTTAATTTTAGGAAACCTTCAATATACTAATTTTTTTTAATATTCTAAATTCCTTTTTTTTTTTTTTTATCAAAAGCAAGAGTTAGTCAAAGCTTTTTGGTTCTCCACTTTTCTTGTTTTTACTTAAAAAGCTAATGATCCAATATAACAAAGGAATATAGTAAAGTGCCATCACAGAAAGCTTGATAATAGATAAAACAGTTGTGATTATTTCTATCTACCTATCTTACATATACATACCTTTTTTCTTGTTAAAACAACAGATTTGCACCATGATTCATTACTTCTTAAAAGATTACCTGGGGAAAATTATCTTATGTAATTCACAAACAACTTTTTAACCCACAGATACCATTTTCTCCTTGAGCTTTATTACTTTTTTGGTGGGCAGGTAGGGCTGATTATAAAACAAAATATTAAAGGGTATTTATTGCAGTTCAAAGGTTATAAAATTTTTACAAAGTTAAAGAGAGCTCTTGAAATATTTCATTGTTAATATAACACCTTTCGCCATAAGACCTAAAGAAAATCCAAACAAAGTGTGGTCAATAGCAACACAAAGGCAAAAGAACCAACAGTGCACCTACAAACTGACTGCTCATTAACTTACCAGTCCTCTTGACTCACTCCCCTGACAGTGAGTTACTATAAAAAAAGTCCCCTAAGTGCTTCAAGAAGACAGATTTGGAGGACAAAAAAAAAAAAAAAAAAAAAAAAAAATCAAACAAACATAGTTACGAGACTATTTTTATAGTTATGAGTCCTGCCGCCCCTTTTTTAAAACTGGAAACAATTTTACAGGTTTTAACACATGTAGAAAACAGAACAAACCATCAGAGTACATCTATATTTGCCCCTTTTCAAGGGACATAAGAACCATGAAAATAGGCTTTTATATATATTCTACAAATTCTTCTCATTGTTAGGACTTAATAAATGCTAAATGTCAACAGAATAGCAATAACCTACCCACTGTTATATCTAAAATTAATGAGATGCCTGAGAGAAAATGCAAACATTATGTTGATTCTTAACATAATTTTTTTCAATACAGATGTTAGTGTTTTTTTTCCTGAGATTACAAATGTTACTTAATGATCTTTGAGTTAAGAAAAAATTATTCTCCCTGGGCAATTTCTCCCCATTATGTACTAATATAATTTTTATAATGAACATTATTTAGTAAACCTGTAATTATCTGAAATGTTTCTGGCTTGCACTATGTCTTAATTTTTCAGGAGTGGAGCATAATTTTTACTCAAAATTTTCAAATATCATAGACAAAAGAAATCTTATTTTCTTGTCCTTTACGCCTTAAGTTCATAATTTTATGTCATGTGCTTTAACAAGGTAGGTACTATACAATCAACTTCTGTTTTTCCATATTACGTTCCTGCCAAGCACAAAAGTAGTGTGTGTTAGTCTTTCTCAATTTTGACAGGTGCCACTGTACCTACTCTTGAGGAGAAAACAGCAGACAAAACCACAAACTTCAGCAGCTGACTGGAGCTGATAGAGTGTGCACCTCTTTCCTGGATAAGCCAATTTGCTTGGAAATCTCATAGAAGGAATGGATGAAAAAAATTAAAGCTTTGGCTTCATTATTTAGAACTCTTAAAAGAGTCCTAGACATTTTTAAATGCCAGAATAATTGACAGGTTTAAGATTTAGGCATTCAGAGTTACTTTGCATTTTCATTCTAATAAATATAACTTAATTTGATTAATTATAATTTTCACATATAAAAAGGAAAATGAGTGTTTATAAGTGTTTTCTTATCTAAAAACATTTTACTACTCTACTCCATGCATGTTTTAGTGTGTATAAACAGTAAACATTAAAAATAAGCATACTTCACAATCTAGTAAAAAAAAAAAAAGGGTGAAAGTTTTGTGCTCAGAATTGAATTCCAGATCTATGCTATTATGTATATTATTATATAACAAATTATATAATACATATTAAAGACCAAAGAGTGCATAACTGAAGCAAATTATGAACCACTGATTTGTGGGGGTTTTTTGGTTTGGTTTTTTTTTTGTTTGTTTGTTTTCAAATAAGGTGTCTGTATCTGGAATTCAATAGTAGCTCAATAAATGTTAGGTGAATAAAACAAAGATTTTTAAATATTACCCACATTTTATTGTCTACCTGCTATGCGCTGAGCACACAGAACAGTAAGCATTGCTGCTTTTTTTTTTTTTTTTTTTTAGAGACAGTCTCATTTTGTGGCCTTCGGTAGAGTAATGTGATGTCATAGCTCACAGCAACCTCCAGCTCTTCGGCTTAGGCAATTCTCTTGCCTCAGCCTCCCAAGTAGGCTGTGACTACAGGTGCCCGCCACAATGCCCGACTATTTTTTTGCTGCAGTTTGGCTGGGGCTGGGTTCGAACCTGCCACCTGGCATCCTACGCACTGAGCCACAGGTGCCACCTTAAGCATTACTTCTTTATTTTTTATCTACTTTTTTTGGAGACAGAGTGTCTCTCTGTCGCTCAGCCTAGAGTGCAGTGGTGTCATCATAGCTCACTGTAACTTCAAACTCAAGTGATCCTCTTGTGTTAGCCTTTTGAGTAGTCCAGAGTACAAGCACACAACACCACACTCAATTCTTTTTTTTAAGACACAGGGTCTCATTAGTGCCGGGAATGATGTGGGACTCCTATGTTCAAGCAATCCTCCCATTTTGGCCTCCCAAAGCCTAGGATGACAACCAGAACTTCTGCATTACTTCTAATCATCACAATCCTTAAAAGTATACTTTATTTTCATTATATGTACAAGTGTTATATGTCAGTGCCAAAGGCATTAATTTACAGAGATCTTATTTGAATGGGTATTTTTCTAATATAAATAATACAGTTTTATAAATGTAAAAGTTCATAAATTGAAGCATATTATAATTTTGTTGTAGCAATAATTTTATCAAAGTGATATTCATCAGAAATTATGTTATTTTAAGCAAATATAATGGTCAACTCTCCATAAAATACTTCCATTCTGAAGTTCAGGTTATTTGACAAGTATCAGTCCTGGATTAAGATCTTTGGCAGTTCTTTCCTGATTCCTTTTACCAGCTACTCTTCAGACTTCTCAGTGACCCAAGACTAAGTGCTTTTCCCTCTTCTAAGTTTACATTCATTCTTTTGCTTACCGGCTTTCAAACTTTTGATCATGCTACCCAATAAGTAATGCATTTTACCATGCAACACACTATATGCTGAATAAAACTGAAAAATGTTACAAAGCATTATTATAATTACATGGGATAAATGATATTTTTTACTCCGTACTTAAAAAAAATGCTGGTTGTAACTAAATCGATTTTATGCCATAGCTTTAAATATTATCTGACTCCTCTATCTCAGTTACATCCTTTCCTTCTGAACACCAGACTCCTATATTCTACTTGACATCTCTACATGATTGTTTTTCTCAACCTGTTCCCTCCCCAGCCTTCCTTAGTAGTACACTTCTTTGTAAAATGGCAACACCATTCACCCAGGTGCTCAGACCATAAACTTGAGATCCCACTCAACTCCTTTCTCTCTCCCTCATACCTGGCCATTTCTACATTTAAAATGTATGCTAAATACAACTCCTTAGCTCCTCCACTATTACCACCTTCATCTAAGTCAGTAGTTCTCAACCTGTGGGTCGCGACCCATTTGGACTGTATTAAAGGTTCGTGGAATTAGGAAGGTTGAGAACCACTGATCTTGATCTAAGTCATCACCACCCCTTCCAATGACCATAGTGAAAGCCTACTACTATTTTGCTCCACTCTCCACACACAGTCAATTCTTCAACAGTCTGGGCAATCCTTTACCGTATCAGGTCATGTCCCCTCCTCAAAACCATCCAACCGTTCCCCAGCATGCTTAGAATGAAATCCAAATTTCCTATTATGACCTATAGGCTTAATGTGACCCCTCCTATCCTCTCTACCTCCCTTCCAGCCATAGTTCTCCTTGCTGTTCTTGGAAGATGCCAGAAATGCACCCACTTGAGAATATTTGTATTTGCTATTCCCTTTGCCTAAAATGCTCTTCTCCAAGATATTCACTGTGTTGCTTCCTCAGTCACCGATTTCTCTTCATAAATATTACTTCAGAGGAGCCTCTCCTCATTACCTGAATTAAATAAGCCCTCCCATCACTCCTAAGCCTCTTGCCCAGATTTCGTTTCCTTCATAGCATTCATCACCTAACATTATAATATCGCCAACGCTTAAAAGTACACAAATTTTAATTCAAGGAATAAGTGAATTAATGTACATAAATAAATGTTAGCAATCACTGTCATTAGAGTACCACTGAGAACTTCATACAACAGGAACCTCATTCTTCATACCATTCTTTTGCTTCCAAATTAATCGATCTACATTAAGGTCTAACTAAGCCCAGTTAAAATAAAGAAATGGGATCACCTTTGTGAGCTGAATTAGAAAAAAGTTTAACTGGACTCTATCTAAATTTGTTAATAAAGAAAGCCTGCAAGTTTTTATGCATATTGATATTCAGGCAAGAGAACCAGGAATCTTAGAATTCCATATACTTACCCTGCAAGTAGAATACTTACACAATAAGAATTATAAAGTAATGTATCAGAGCCCAGACTCTTGAGTCAAATAACTGGGTACAAGTCCTGGTTCTGATTTTTAGTAGCTATAACAAGTTTTTATATACCTTAGTTTTCTCATTTTCAAAATCGCAACAATAATAATAGTACCTATCTAAAGTATGCTGTGAGAAAAGAATAATCCTGTCACACGGTCAGCCTCTAAACCAGTGATTCTCAACCTTCCTAACGCTGCGACCCTTCAATACAGTTCCTCATGTTGTGGTGACCCCAACTTTTTTGCTACTTCATAACTGTAATTTTGCTATTGTTATGAATCGTAATGTAAATATCTGATATGCAGGAGACCCCTAAACGGGTCACAATCCACAGATTGAGGACCGTTGCTCTAAACAAATAATAGTTACTATCACTTATAAGTTCTCTCTAAATTCTTTATCTTCTGACTATTAAAATACACAAACTTTGATGGACAAAACCTAAATCATGCTTTGCACTGCCAAACTACTTCCCACGAAAGGCAAGGGATTCACGTTAAATTGCAAAGTTCCCTCTCCCCAATACTGAAAAACCTTGTTACTGAGGCTGAAAGCCAGAATCATGTACATAAACTAATTATGTTGTACAAAATATGTAGTTTAGCACAATTTGTCAAAATTACAGAACTCTTAAAATCTCTCTTGCATTAAACGTTAGAAGTTAACCTAAATTTTGTTTTTCATAAAACAACACTATTTAGTTACACTTCTACCATTTTTTAAAAATAATATAGATTTAAAAAAAAATAAGCTTACCCCTATTGAGATAAATTTTCGCTAATTACCTTAAATAACAGAGGTTAAAGATAAGCGGAAAAGACTGAGCTTTTTCAGAGCTCATTACATGACATTTTATGGGATACAGTTAAGTCCTAGAGGACAAAAGCCTATACCTAAATTTAGCTGTTTTCTTATCAGGGCAAGAAGCAGAAGAAAACAAAAGCTTACCTTAACCTTAGCTATAAAGTGTGTAATCTTTTCTCTGCAGAATCAGGTAATTATTGGTTGCCATGGAGTCATAGTGCCTGCAGCTAAACCTGACCTCATAATTAATAGGGATCCACAGTGTAAAAGGCTAACAAATTAGAAACATCAGCAACCCTGCAATAAAATTACTGAACTCCCATAGCCAACAATACCTCTGCTTGTTATGATCTAAATGATTTAAATCCCTGCTTCCAAAGAACTAAACATAACAGAATTCAGTAGGCTACATTCAATACTTGAGGGTAAAAACAACATCTACTGGAGATTTGCATACACTGCAAACGCAGTTGGCTGGTCTCAGAATGTTTCACAGGCCTTCTAAATTGTTGCTATTAAAAAGGCCAATTGGTTACTCAATTATTATTTCCAACCATACATAGATCATGATACAAAAGCTATCAAGTATTCTAAAACAAGCTTTAAAAAAAACAAAACTAAAACTTGATGGAAAAAAACAGAAAAAAACTTTTTCAGACTTATTTTTTGAAGTTAGGCTTCCCAAAATGATGCCTTCAGTTATAAAACCCAAACATAATTTCAAGTAACGAGAGTGCTTAAGGCAAATCTCTCAGTAGTGTATGCTCCCAACCAGGTAGTTAAAAAAAAAAAAACAAAAAAACCCCCAACAACAACATATAGATTAACATCTGATTTATTAAATATGACAGCAAATCATTCAGTTGTGTTATAATAGTTTATTTTCATAGGTTTTTTTTTTTTTTTTGAGACAGAGTCTCAAACTGTCGCTCTCGGTAGAGTGCTCTGGCGTCACAGCTCAGAGCAACCTCCATCTCTTGGGCTTAAGCGATTCTCTTGCTTCGGTCTCCCAAGCAGCTGGGACTACAGGCGCCCACCACACGCCCGGCTATTTTTTTGTTGCAGTTGTTGCTGTTTAGCTGGCCCAGGCCGGGTTCGAACCTGGCAGCTTGGGTGTATGTGGCTAGAGCCATAACCACTGTGCACAGGCGCCAAGCCTATTTTTATAGTATTTAAATGACCATGCTTGTATTTTTAAATTTGTTATATTACTAGTTCTTGCTAGCTTTTGCATTTTCTCCTGTAAACAGTTTCTGTAGATAGGCTTAGGAAAAACATTAAGTATGCTACTTACTTTATCAATTTCGAACAAGATACATTATTTAATGCTAGCATTTTCTTGATATTCAAGAATTTGTAACAAAGAATGGGATCCTGGCATTAAGAATAAAAGGGAAAATAACAAGTCACTTAGTCCCAAAACCAGAGAGAGTTGGGATGGAAAGCTTGTGGACCATCAATGTTTTTGAAGTCAAAGCAACTTTCAAGAACCTCACAACAACTTTTCATAGAAGTTAAAAGCCAAAAGAGTAGCACTGCTTTGATAATGTAACATAAGCAAATAGCCCAAATGAAGTAAATCCTTTGGAGTAACTATTAAATACTATTCACATACAACTGGTTTCTCTAATTAGAAAGGTCTGGAAAGAAAAATTAAGTACCACACAAGAGAAGAAAAGTTAGTGTGAACCAAGGGGTCTTGAAATTGTACATAACAGCAAACGACTCCCAAACCCCCGCAACGGGAAGATGCTCCATTCCTCTAACTCCATAGAAAGACATGAGAGATTGACTCAGAGGAAAACTGGGAAACGCGTACAACTAAGAAGGGGCCCAGAGCCCTCAACCCGCACCTTCAGGCGCTGTGGTCAAAGGGAAGGCTGAAGTGGTCCCAGGGCTGGAGGTCAATAATTCCACGCCCTCGCCTTTCCCACCCTTTCCCCGCATCCTCAGCCCTGTTGACCTGGATGCAAGGAGGCGTCACTGTCTGGGAAGCTGAGAAGTTGGCGGTTCCAGCCCCCCTCTTCAAGCTGCTCGCAGAGGCGCGGCCAGGGAGGGAGCGTGCGTGAGAGTGTTATGGACAGCGGCCGCCGGCGCCTTCTCGCCCAGCTGGAGCAGGAATTCCAAGGCTGCTGCTGGAAGTTGCCGCCCGCAGACTACAGGTTTCCAGAGAAGCCAGGAAAGCAAAATAACAGGCAGTACGTCCGGAAAACACCCGCGCCGGCCGTCATTCATAATCCGGCGGACCGGAAGATGGGTGTTACGTCACTTCCTGCTGTGGCACTGCCAAACGTTTCCCCTGGGCCCCGCAGCCCGGAACCTTCCTTTTCCTAATTCGGAGCTGGCTAGGGCGGGGACCGGTTCGGAAGGGGCCACCGGGAACGGACGGAGCGGCGGGGCGGAGCGGTGAGTTGTGACGAGCGGTCCCACTCCCAGCCGTCTCTGAGTGGCTCGAGACCCCCGCGAGGGGCAAGGGGCGAGGTGCGAGAGTAGCTCCGTGGAGATCTAGTTTCCTTGCTCTTCGAGAGAACCCTTATAAATTGCGGGTGGCTGCGATCCTCACCCTGACCGCTCTTTCCTTTCAGTGAGGACTATGCTTCCTCCGAAGTGTTGTGGACAGGGGCACGCGGACCGAGGACAGTCCTAGGACTGGGCACCCTGTTTCAGCCCTTCGTCGGAGGGTTTTGGCGACTTCTCTGTACAGCTCCCTCATTCCTTCTGTCATCTTCTAGCTTCCTTATCAAGGACCGTATCTCATGCTAGGCCTTCGGTGTGTCTTGCTTTGATCAAAGAATTGACATTCCTTTTTTAAATGTTGTCTCTTTAAGCTCCACCACTTGATTGGTTTGGATTCGGGGTCTTTTCTCCTGCCCTTGCTGAATTGTTTGTGTAATCCAGGACCAGGAACTGAGTAGAGGAATGAAAAGGACAGCATCTCCAAAAGAATGCTTATTGAAAAGGGTTGCAAGACCATGCAGAGGTGTGAACGACAAAGTTTTCTAAAGCTGTTAGGAAATGGTAAACCTAGTATTATACCGTGTGTGAATAGATTATTTCCTCCACTCGTGCTTGTGTAAATGATCAACTTTGTGCTTTTGAGATTGGCAAGTAGGGGGGAAAACGGATCTAGGGGAAAGCAGATATTTGTATATGAATATCCACTTTTAGTTGGAGAGATCATAGAAGCCCTAAAAGTGACATTTATGCAAAAACCTAGTTCATTCATTCAATAAATGTTTTTGAGCACCAGTAAATTACAAACACTAGGGAAATAACAGTTAACAAAATCAGTCCCTGCCCAGATGGAGTTTACATTGTAGTGGGATTAATGAATTCAGGCCAAGTGAAAAGAAGAGAGTATTGCAGATAGGATCATCGTACAAGTCTTGAGTCATGAAGTTATTTTTGTTTGAGTTTGCTTTTGCTGTTTTGATGTTTGGGATTTTTATCTTTGGGAGGTGTGGGGAGTAGGGTTTTGGTTTCTTTCATGGTTTTTGCTGAGGGGAACTTGGAAATAGAATTGTGTAGGAAAGACAATACTGATATACTTTGGTCTCTTAATCCAATAATTTTATAGTCATTACTTTGTGATACTTTACAAAGTAGCAAAGAGATGATCAAAAAGATAAATACAGACTCTAATACAGTACTTAGTTTTATAGGGAACATAACACTGGTGCCAAAAAAAGAGTATGTTCAAGGGAGAAAGTTTCAGTCCTATGAGAAAGCACTATGAAATATACTTGGAGGGAGAGATTATTAATAGGATTTGGGGTGGAAAAGGGCACAGTGGCTGTCAGTAGAATCCTAATAAGAAATAGTATTTCCTGCCTGAGCAAGAGCGAAACCCCATCTCTAAAACCTAGCCAGGCATTGTGGCGGTGCCTGTAGTTCCAGTTACTTTGGAGGCTGAGGCAAGAGGATTGCTTGAGCCAAAAAAGTTTGAGGTTGCTATGAGCTATGAGGCTATGACACTCTACCTAGAGTGACAAAGTGAGACTAGCTCTAAAAAAAAAAAAAGGTAGTATTGGAATTGGGTCGTGATAGGACTTGGGAATATAAAAATGGATAAAAAGCTTCCTGGAGACAAAAAGTAAGAGTGGCAAGGCCAGCTAAGTGGTTTGTTGTGAGGAAGATCTGACGATGGCAAATAATGATTTTGTGTCACTTAATGAATTTTCTTCAGTGGTAAGCTGAGAAATTTGAACTTCATTCTGAAGGTGCTGGGAAGCCTTAATTTTTCAGGAAGAAAATTTTAGAAAATGAGAAGAAAATTGTGTCTTAGAAAAGTAATGTGGCAACAATGCTGAAGTCTAGGAGAATAAGTAGATTATTGCTATAGATCAGATAGGCTAAAAACAACCTGAATTTGAATAGTAGTAGTGGAAAACAGGACAGATGTGAAAAATATGCTGTACTCAGAATCTGCAGGAAAAGGCCTGCTGAGTGTTTGGAGGTAAGGAAGGGTGAAGGACTCAGTAGGGAAGAAGTTAGGCTTCAGACCTGATTAACAGAAAGTTGTGTCATTTAATGAAAGAGTAGGACAGAGAACTTTGGGGAGAGGTATTCATAATCTTTATTTTAGTTAAAACTGAATTTGAGATAGCGTTAGGGGAACCAGGTAGACATGTCCATTAAACAATTGGGAGTATTGAATTCAAGCTTAAGAGATATTGAAGTAGGAATAAAATAATGAAATCATCTGCCTAAAGATAATAGTTGAAAACATGATACGGGATTCTCAAGGAAGAAATTGGTACAGAACTAAGAAGATAGCCTAGGACACATACTTGGGTGATACAAAGAGCAGCAAGAAAAAGATGAGCAAGAGAAAGTTATCATAGAAGAAGAAGCCAGTAATGTTGAGTGTAATAGACTCAGCAGAGGAGAAAGTTCTATGAAAGAGGAAGTGGATAACATGTATTTACTTTGCCAGCATTTAGCGTTACCTGCTGTTTGCCAGGAACTCTACTGGGCACGGGGGTTGTAGCAGTAGGTAAAATCAATCCAGCACCTACCCTCATGAAACTTATATTCTGATGAGAAAGAAAGGTATTATTTATATAATCAATAGTGAGATGAATACTATGAATAAGAACAAGATGTTTTCAGACCATGTAACAGTAAAACTTCTAATTTGAACAGTTTTATGACTCAAGACAGTGGAACAGATAGAGTAAAGGAAGATTGTAGTCAAAAAGAATAGTTGTGGCAAGTTTCAGATTTTGCTGTCTAAAGATTACGCTTATTGAAGTTGAATATCTAAATGAACTGAGTATAGAAAGTTTGGGAAGATCATCAGCATAAATCCTAAAATTGTTAAAGATGATGGTGGGGGAGAGAAAGAAGGTCAGCTTGCTCTATGCATTAGTAACAATGAAAGTGAGATATGGATGTCTAGAGAAGATGTTGATACAACATGGTCTTGCAATATTTTTCTAAAAGCAGCAATATATAGACCTCTTTAGACCTCTCTTAGCTTTTTGGGATGAAACAAGTCAAAGGAGCGCAATTTTGGAGAAGGTTATAAAGGAGGTGATGCCTTTTGTGGGAGGAGTACTTCAGGAAAAAGTGGAACAGGGAGAGGTATGTGCAAGGAGCAGGAGCTGGAAGATCATTGGCAGATAGCAATGAGGTTAATGTGGAGAGCCAGAAGTGATGAGCTGAATGAGAGTGCTGGAGGGATTTGCAAAGGGGAAGTTTTTCTGTATCTTAAAGCAGCCATGATGTATAGAAGAGGGAAAGGGGAAGCTAGAAGTTGCTAGATAGTCTAAAGCAGTGGACTCCAAACTTTTATGTATTCCATGAGTAAAAGAACTGAGCATTTTTCATATGTGATTAGTCGTCAATTATATACATACATTATTATTCCTCTTTATATAAACAGCTTTTTAAAACAAAAATAAATAGCAATTCTATTATTTTTCTCCGTGTATTTCACTGTGGGGACCACTGGGGCTAGTTCTGGGACGTGTGGAAGAACTGGCTTCAAGGTTCCAATTGGAATGTTGGTGTTCATGACTTCTGTAGTCTTGTGCTGGCTGAAACCTAATTTGTAATGTAAACCTTTTATCTGTGATTACAAAAATACATAAAAACAAAACTTGGCTTTCATTTTTCAGCATAGAAATTTCAAGTAATGGTCTTTCTAATATATCACAAGGCTTCTTCTAGGTATCAACCCTTTTGTCATTACTCAATAAAACAGGATAAGTAAACTACTATTCCATTTAGCTATATAAAAACAGATCAATAGAAAGGTTAGGCTGTTTTCCCTTGTTCATTCTAGAAGAGCGCTGGGTTTACCCTTTTAATCATGGAAATTTTATTGAGGAGCTGTTTTTTTCTCAGAACATGTGTGGTAACCACCCCTGTGAGTAAATTTAAAAATACCTTTTTGTACCTATCATTACATAGAGGTGATGTATGTAATAAAGTAATATTAAGAAGTGACAGGGTGCTTCTCAGTTTTCTTAAGTTCTTACTAATACAATTTGAAATGTGGTTACTTTTTCATTCTAGTATTGGCCTTTTTAATTCCTTTTCTTGGGTGATTCAGATGACATTTTAGTAAAGCACAGAATTTGACAATTTTGGTGTTATCAGGTAGATAAATAGTAGCTACTCGGGAACTAAAAAAAAAAAAAAGACCAGGCATATGTGTGTGTTTCTCCTGTGACCTGGAAAGGGATGAGGAAGGAAGTAGACGAAAGGAAACAAGCAAAATCCCCTTTCAAACTGCTTTCAAATGCCGAGAATTCAACCTATAGCAAGTTTTTGGTAGCGTTATAGACCTCTAAAAATAAGAGATGACTGAAATTGCTGCCAGATTTTAAGTATTTATGGTACTCAGAGACCTTATTGTTTAAAAAAATAGGTGAATGCAATCTAAAGATGACTAATGAGGGTATCAGTGTGTTCCAAGTTTGGGGATAAAGACTAAGGCACCCTTTAACCATTGTCCTCCTGTGACACCTCCTGCACATATAAACACATACACAGCACATCTTCGGTTTTGTCCTGAAAATAAAGTTTGAGAGAAATTTTGATAGAGAGTTAACTTGACCTAAACACATCAAGTTCTATGTACTGAAATTCTAAGTGTATCTTTGAACACACTTATAAGAGCCTCAGGAAGAGGCTTAGGAAGAGCCTTCCTTAGCAGAGCCTTAGAAAGAGGCTCTGTAAAACTTACCTGGTTTTAAAATTTTGCCATGGCTGTGGATACACAGAAAATGATAATGCTGGTTGTTTCAGCAGAAAAGAATCAGGTAAAGCCAGTCAGGAGTAAGAAGGAAATTTGCTTTTATCTGTAATAACCTTCTGGACATTTTAAATTTTGTATCATGTGCACAGTATTATCTATTATAAACAAAAGAACAAAATAGATAAAACTTTGTTGACATAAATAATTGTACTTTTTCTCTAAATTACTTCCCCGTCTTTTTTTACTTCAGGTGTTTGCAATGGCTGCCTCCGTGAACCTGGAACTTGATCCCATTTTTTTGAAAGCACTGGGTTTCTTACATTCAAAGAGTAAAGATTCTGCTGAAAAGCTAAAAGCACTGCTTGATGAATCTTTGGCTCGGGGCATTGATTCAAGTTACCGGCCATCTCAAAAGGTACCTACATGAATAAAAAGCTTGGAGAGAATTTCATAAGTCCTGTAGTAGTAACAGAGCATTTAAACCATTTCAAAATGATCTCCACAAAAATAATTTTTCCATGTGGCAAGAAGAAATTATATTCTTTAACATTCTTTTCTTCCCGCAAGTTTTCAGAGAACTGTTATGCCTCATAGAAAAATTAGCTGAGTGTGCGAAGTACTCTTCTCTACTACTTTATGTGTATAGAATCCAGCTTGTTTATGAATTCCTTTACTTTCCAGTTCTTTATGATCAGAATTGTTTTTTAAAGCTGCTGGATGTAACCACAACTTACTTATAATTATTCTCTGATGTTTTAAGGACAAAAATAAAATTAAGTAAAAGGACAGGTATTTTCAACAAAGTAAATTGATGTGGGTAGGTTGATTTAAGAGAAAAAGAGGTGTGAGGTGTGGTTGAACTCTGAGAACTATGTAGTTTCAATAACAATGTAGCCAATGGTAGCTTTATATGAAAAGAATATGCATTTTGGAACCAGGCAAAGCTGTTTTAAATCCCAGCTGACTTCTAATAGTTGTGTGATAGTAATAGGTAACATATCTTGCATGTTTGCTATGTTCTGGGCACTTAGTTCTGAGTGGTTTATGTATATAATTTTAATTAAGATAACAGTCCTTTGGATTTGATATTGTTTACTTTCTTCATTTTACATAAAGTAACAGGTAAATGGTAACTTCATTCCACGAGTCTTTGTTTATTTGTAAAATGGGGGTAGTAAGAGTTACTTTGCACACTTGTGACAATGAAAAGAGGCATCATATGTCAGTTCCTTAATGTGGTATCTATCTGGTGTATACAGGGTGTCTGTAAAGTTTGTGTGCAGTTTAAAATTGCACACTAACTTCATGGACACTGTGTATACTAGGTTCTCAGTGAAAGACAGCTTTTATTATGTTCTGTAATACCTACAAAGATATTTTTTTAAGCTCTTCTAAAGCCCCACCCCTGAAACTATAAGTCACTGGGGTGTGTGGACCTGGATACCAAACTGAGAAGGGGAAGATAGAACTACATGACCAGCTCAAGTCTAATCAGAATCTGAAGCTTAAGAGAGAGTTAAATCCCAGGTTCAGTGTACAAGTAAATAGTGATTATTTTTTTCCCAACCTTCTTTCAGTATTAGTTCTAGTACCCTAAAACCTTTTTATTGTCTTTTGAGTAGTAGAATCTTTGTGACCTTATTTCCTCTACCCATTCTCATTTTGACCGGTTTAATGAGTTTAAATGTACCCAATTAAGATAGCTTTACAAAAAACACACTACCAAGTTTATTCTGCTGTGGGTATTGGTGTTGTCCAAATAGGAAAAAAACTTTTATTATTAAAAACAAAAAACAAACAAAAACAGCATTATGAGATTCTTGAAGTTCATCTTTTAAAGTTTATGACAAATTTGTTGTGATTAAAAGCTTATGGCCTGTGGTACAAGTGGCTCACGCCTATAATCCTAGTACTGTGGGAGGGTGAGGTGGATAGATTGCTTGAGCTCAGGAAATCAGATCGCCTGAGTAAGAGTGAGACTTGTCTATACTAAAAATAGAAAAATTATCTGGGCGTTGTGGTGCAGGCCTGTAGTTCCAGCTACTCAGGAGGCTGAAGCGAGAGGATGTCTTGAGCCCAAGAGTTTGAGGTTGCTGTGAGCTATGATGCCACAGCGTTCTACCCAGGTACCCAGGGCCGTAGGGTAAGACAGTCTCCAAAAAAAAAAAAAAAAAAAAAAAAGGTGCCTTTAGATTTGTAACTAGTGTTTATTTCTCTTGGTCAGTTTGGAAAAATACATACTCTGTCATGTATTTTAAAAGCCTACATCCATTTAATTTGAGGCTTCAGTTCAACATTTCCATCAGTAGAATTGTGTAAAAAGAATGACTTATGTCAGTATTTCTCTAACTTTGTCATACCTAAGAATCACCCAAAGGCAGTGGTATATTTGTGAACATTACCAGCTCTCCAAATGTATTCTAACACGAATATTTGTTTATATTCATTTACATTAATGAGTAGTCAAATGTGAAATCATGAATTTAGAACTTAGCTCATGCATCAGGGACTTGATTGATTTCTTAGCTGAATTAGTTTTTTCAAATACCTCAGGATTGTCCTCAATTTCTTATGTTGCACACATGAAACACTTTTAAGTTTAATCTACATCATTTTATTTTACCAGTGATCACCAAACTTTCCGTAAAGAACTAAATAACAAATAATTTTTTTTTTGGGGGGGGGAGTGTTTTCAGGATAGCCTCAAACTCCTGAGCTCAAGTGATCCTCCTGCTTCAGCCTCTAGAGTAGCAAATAGGAAATATTTTAGGTTTTATAGACTAGCTGGTCTCTGTTGGAACTATTTAATTGTGCTATAGTAGCATGAAAACAGCCATACATTATACATAAATGAATGGATGTATAGCAATGTTACAATATAACTAAAAAACTATAAGCCTCAGTTTACTAAAGAATTAGCACAACAAACAAGCCCTGCTTGATAGGTCTGGAGCCCCTTATCTCATCTCTTCCCCTTTTCGTCTTCCTTAGAAGTAGCCACTATTCTGAAGTTGATGTGTGTCATTCCCATTTATATTTCTGTACTTATACAAGAACATAAACTGCACTCATCTGTTTTAGTTTTATTTAGAATGATGAGGAAATCCCGTTCATTTGGAAGAGGGAGGGATCCCAAGGAGCTATTATATACATATGCTTTGTATATATTATTAATAAAAATAAAATAAGTATCTATATCAGCAAAGCTATAAGAATAAGGATTCAAAGTTTAAAACAGAATGAAAAGACAAGCCACAGATGGACAGGAAATATTTGCCAATTGTATGTCTTTTAAGCGTTTTGTGCCCAGAATCTAGGAGCTACTCTTTAAATTCAATAATTAACAAACAACCATATTTTTTAAAATGAGAAAAAAATCATTAAAGTTTTAAATAGTTCACCAAAAGAGATATATGTTTAACAAATAAAAACTTTAAAAAATGTTCAGCATCATCAGCCACTAGGGAAATATAAACTAAATCCACACACATACTAGAATGTCTGAGGTTAAAAAGACTGGCCATACCGAGTGTTGGTAGTGTTGTGAAGGAACTGGAACTTTCATATCTTCTTGGTGGAAATGTGAAATGGTACAGCCACTTTGGAACACAGTTAGGTAATTTCTTAGACAATTAACTATATACTTATTATATGACTTAGTCATTTTACTCTTAGACATTTATTCTAGAGAAATGAAAATATATGTTCATACAGTGACTTACACATGAATGTTTGCAACATCTTTATTTGTAATATCCCCAAACTCTAGACATCCCAAATGTCCATCCATAGGTAAACAAATTGTGGTATGTATATTCAATGGAATATTATTCTGCAATAAGAAGGAATAAACTATTGATAAACACAACAGATGGGTGAATCTCAAAATAAATATGCTGATTAAAAGAAGTTACACCAAAAAATGTACAATATAATTCCACTTATATACATTTCTAAGAATTGCAGACTAATCTGTAGTTACAGAAATATCAGGGATACATAGTTTCATGGGATATATACCTAGAAGAGAATGATTATATATAAACAACCAGGAGGAAATGTGAGGGGATGATGGATGGTGTCCATGATACTGATTATAGTGATGGTGTCAGAAGCGTATGCATATGTCAAAACTTATCAAATTTTATATTTCATTAGGGGCAGTTTATATATCAATTATTTCTTAGTAAAGTTATTTAAGAACAGGGCATTACATTGGTTATAACATTGTATTTTAATTTTTAACTAAAATTTGTTTAGATCTGTTTTTTTATGATGTATTAGATAGTCTTGACTATTTAATTCTTGAACGTTTAATTACTGGTTATCTTTTTATTTCACTTTTTAGGATGTGGAGCCACCCAAAATTTCAAGCACAAAAACTATTTCCATTAAACAAGAGCCCAAAACATCCAGTCTTCCTCCTGGCAATAATAATGGCAAGGTCCTCACAACTGAAAAGGTAAAGAAGGAAGCTGAAAAGAGACCTGCTGATAAAGTAAGTTTATTTTTTTTTTTTAAACCTAGTTAAAAGCAAAAAAGAGTAAGTCATTTGTTCCTCAGGCAGAAAACAATGTTTTGTGCCTGTGTCTTTTACAATAATGGGTATAGGCACATAGTAATTGCTCAGTAAATTTTGCTTGGTATAGATGTTGGCTTTTTGAATGAGTAAAATTTGGAATTTTTGATTAAATTTAAGTGGTTAATTTGTTTTGACTATTTATTGAAGTCTTTATCAATAAATATGTGAACCCTAGGGAGTATAGTAATTTTGAGCATAAACTTCAATCCGTACCTCCAAGTTTCTAGATGAATAGTTGTTGGAAAGAAAAGATAGGTAGTTGTTGGAAAGTAAAATTGCAAATGACTAAACATGAACTTTGTTATACAATGCATGCACCTTAACAGAGCGACAAGTAATTCTTGGGTTGTGTATTTTGGATTATTTCCACAAGTAGTGATTAAGATTTTAACAATTAATAAAAAATATTCTTGCCTTCAAGGTAGAATGTAGGATATATGTTTTTATACTTTCATTAAATAGTACTATTCACAAACTATGCTATATTATTTTCTTTACTTTTAAATTTACATAAATCGCATACTGTGTATATTATTATTTAGTAACTTTTTCTCCACTCAACACTGTGCTTTTCTAATTTGTATTTATGCATATAGATCTAGATAATTATTTTAGCTACCACATAATATTCATTTTATAAGTAAACCAATTTATCTGTTTCCTTACTGATGAGCAATTAGGTCATTTTTTCCTTTTTTTCTATCATATGTGGTATCATTGACCTACCTTATATATCGCTTTGCAAACGTGTTAGTGGTTTCTATAGGATACATATTTATAAGTTGATGTTGATTATTAGACATTGCCAAATTGCCAAAAGTGGATATATTATATTTATGCTGTCATCAAGAAAACATAAAAATTCCAAGTTCTCCACATCTTATCAAACTTTCTAATTTTTGCCAATCTTGGCAGCTATACTGTTCATACTTATATTCTACAAAAAGGAGCCAGAATTGACTTTGACGCAAATATGGCAATGTGAAGTCTGGATGACTAGAAGATACCTCATTATTTACTTTCTTTCAAAATATTTCAAATATTAGTAGTTTATAATTAAAATTATTTAAAATAAATAGCCTTATTAGTGCCATGATTTCTCAATACTGGGGAGGGAAACATTTTATTGGGGGGAAATGCAGTTTATGTAAATCCATTGAACTTCCAGAACTCTTTACTAGATAGAAGAGTACAAGAGTAATACCAGTATATGTCAAGCTGTTCTGGTTTATTTCCATCTTGCTGATTTCCTTTAACATACTGATTGTAAGTTAGTTATAATTCTACCTTAATGTGTGTATCACATCTGTCTCTAACAATGTGAAAATATCATCACTATTTTTCTTCTTTGTCTCTCAGTGGTTGAAAGTTTATTCTGCCACATTACCTTCATTATTATTTTCTGATGTGTGCTTTTTATAGATGAAATCAGACATTCCTGAAGGAGTTGATATTCCTAAGAAACCTAGATTGGAGAAACCAGAGACACGATCCTCTCCCATTACCGTTCAAACTAGCAAAGATTTAGCTATGGCTGACCTTTCTAGTTTTGAAGAGACCAGTGCTGATGATTTTGCCATGGAGATGGGATTAGCCTGTGTTGTGTGTAGGTAAGTTGTACCTTGCCACAGATTCTTTTGTTTCTTTGTAAAGAGCACACAACTCCCTCTCCCAAATCAGAGTAATCATTGGGTGTTTTCCATTTTGTTTTTATTTTTTGGGGAGTGATGAGGAAATAAGTAGATTATACTTTATGAACTGACCACATACCAGTTTAGCATCTTGAAAATTGGCAAATATTTTATCTTTTTGACTATGACTTCTTTAATCTGTTATGTTGTGGTAATGTTTTCTGCATTCTTGGGTTCTAGAGGGAAGGTGATGATTGTATTATTCTTCAGTAAGGAAGAGTCTGTTCAGTAGGTTCAATTATTTCCATCTTTTTAGGAAGTCTGTGTTGCCTTTTTTTTCTGAATAACATGTTGATGGCTTTTATAAAGATAAAATTGTGTATAATTTCCCAAAATACTATTAAATCTTTTCCTAAGGATAATAAAGATGAAAGGAATGCTTCCTGTAGGTTTTGCTGATTGGTGTCTTAAAATGTGGATGCATAATTATTAAAATATAATTTTACTTAGTAGAAGATACATTTTAAATATCAGAAATAACTAGAGACTTAATAATACTTGTAATAATAACTAGATAATAATACTAAATAACATCAACTTCTTAATGCCAGAGGCTAAGTTTTTCATTGTTAATTGGTTTCTTTATCACAACACAGATGGACATTTTTGTTGCTGTTTTAGTCATAAAAATGTTCAATTCTGTTGCATGGGACTGAGTAACTATAAGCTTTTATGAACATAATAGAGAATGAATTAATGGGCTTTCTGAATAGAATCATTTGTTAGAGATTCATTGTTTTCATATGTATTTATTTCAATCTTTATGTTCTATAATAAATGATAAAGTAATAATGGAGATATACATATATACCCTCCATTAAGAGACTTACTATGATAATTTAAGGAATTTTAATAGAAATGCGGAGAAAAAGTCAATGTAAGATACTGTTATAGGACTAATCAAAGTCTGCCTTCTGACAGAGAGAAAAAAATTACAATGAGGAATGACAAGGACAAAATAGCCAAATATAATTAAGGCAACTTAAGTTTTTATTAATGGTTGAACATAAGCTTAAAAGGAATGAAGGGCAGACTCCATGAATATGTTGTTTTGCTCTTTGTTTTTTGGAACTTTGTTTTCCTTTTTAATATGCCAAATTTTACTTGAAAAATTCTGAAATGACTTTAAGTTGTTACATGCAGGAAAGTGTAATATTTAGTGGTCTATTTTCTTAGGCAAATGACTGTGGCATCTGGTAATCAATTAGTCGAATGTCAGGAATGCCATAATCTCTACCACCAAGATTGCCATAAACCCCAGGTGACAGACAAGGAAGTGAATGACCCTCGTCTGGTGTGGTATTGTGCCCGATGTACCAGACAAATGAAAAGAATGGTAAGAATCATACTTTTCTTTATCTTAATAGTCTCTGTCACTTTTTTGTTAGTATGTGCTTTCAAAACAAATAAGTGAACATTTAGGATATTGAAGAAATAATATAAGCTGGTTATATAAATGTTTGTATGCATAGTAATACATATGTGGTTTGTATGTCTATGCCTAAAGACTGACCATACCATGTTATATACATTTTCTCTGTTTAGCTTATTCTAATATAGATAAACAAACAGAATTAGTGACCTACAAATTATGACTATTCCTTACATCAGTGTATTTATAAACACAGTAAAAATACTGTGAAATACTGTGGGAGGTAGTTATATACAAAGTCCCCAGTTTGTCAAGTCTGATAAGAAAATATAGAAAGTTTTAGAGTGAGATTAAGCCACCAAACTTGTGTGTACAGAGGCAGTACTGTGTGCGTCTCTTATCTTTCCATTTGTATTTCTCAGATTGTCTTCTCATTATCTTCAAGTGACCATTTATCTCATTCTGATGTACTTAACCTCTTTTTACTCTTTACCTATATTAATGCCCTTAACATCATTCTGCATCATGTTTTTGTTTGTTATTTGTTATGTTTTTCTAACTTTTATTCATTTATAAAGGCAATAAATTATAAGTGAATTTTATAATTTTCCTTTTAAAGAATCAGGCAGTTGTCATCTACTTCAGTGACTTGTTCAGTCCTCCCCTTTCCATCCCTCTTCCCTTTTTTAGATTTTAGATTTTTAGAACTCCTAATAGAAAAGGTCTCATGTTGTAAAGGAATTTCTACATAAAATAAATTTGATCAAATATATCTTTTTAAGGTCAGAATTACTTAGTTAAAAGTAAAAGTACAAGATATACACTTTACTTTTCAATCAGTTAAATTAGAAATAGGAAATGAAAAGTACTAAATTTCAATTTTATTTGTAACAAGAAATTGTCGTGACAAGTTTTAGTTTTCTCTGCTCAATTTGATTTTTGTTTAGTTTATTATTTAAACAAGTTCTTTAGGATTTTGACCAAAATTTTTACAGATGGCAATACAATACATTCCAGAGTATTGATAAGAAGCCAGTAAGAACTGATAATTGTCAAAAGAAACAAGTTGTAACAGTAATCTGTTTTTCTTTAGTATATCTTCAAAGTTTTTTCAATTGTTATTTGACTCTAACTCTCTTAATAGCTAAAGCAAGCATGTTCTCCCTGTGTTTTTTCTCCCCCCCCCCCTTTTTTTTTTGTGACTTAAGTTTACACCAAATCTGTGTTGATAGTTCTAATCCTCTGGGTGAGCTTCTGCAACTCACTAGTCAACTAGATATCCTACAGGTACTTTAAGTTCAACATCTTTAAAATGTTCTCTTTTCAGTTTTTTTCCATTTGCTTCAGCTACAGGACATTATCTTTAACGCCTCTTTTGATTCCCTACTCTTTTGTTTCCCAAATTTGTTAATTCTACCTCTCATATATCTCTCATTCTCTTCATTTCTCTTTTATTACCCTGTTCTATAAATCCATCATTACTTATTTATTGCAGTAGCCTCTTAAGAGGTTTCTTTGCTTCCCTTCAATACACTTTACTCACTACAATTAGAATAATTAGAATCATTCTTTTAAAATGTTTATCTGACTATCTGCTTAAAAATGTCCAGTGGCTCTCAGTTCCTTATATAATGAGGTTATACTCCTTAGCGTGCATGTGTGGACTCTCTCTCTCTGACCCAAGTCTACCATATAGCCTTCTCTTTCACTGCTTCACCATATACACTTATATATTCTGGCCATGCCAGACTAAGTATATCATTCCCTGAATATGTGGGTAAACTTTCATGTTCTGGCATGTCTACTTCAGGCTGCTTTTCTTCATCTGGGATAATGTTTATTTTTTATTTGCTTTGCAAATTAAATGTGTAATTCACTCATCAATAAGACCATCTTAAATCATCAATGTCAAAAACCAAACACAGGTCTGAGCATATTTTGCATTCTCTTGTTCTTATTCCTAGATTAGTAAAAGAGAGAAAATGTGGATTAGTGCCAGAAATCAACAGTCAGTGCAATGTATGTATCTGAGAATCAAAAGGACTAAATATAATAGAACATGTCTTGGCTATACAAAGAGCAGTTGTGGGCAATACCAAAAGACATGATCTGAAGTAATCCTGAAGATCAGGATCCGATAAACATTAAGTTTAATGAATAGAACTTTAATGAATAAAGTTTAATGGAATTTGGAACAGTAGAGATTGTAAATCTAGTCATTCTAACCATAACTGCTTTAAGTAAGATTCTCATATGTGCATTGGTTATTGCTCCAAGGTCTCTCAGAGATGTTATAATTAGCATATGATGTCCTCTTCCTCCTTACACTAATTTCTCCAACTGGGGCATGTTCTGCATACATGTTATTATAAGAAGACCTTGTTGAAAATGTTGTGATAGTGTATTGCAGGGTCCGAGGTCAGTCAATTCTATAATTTTCTCTTAGCCCCATAATGGGTTTTACCCCAGCTTAAGGTAAGAGACTCACATCACTTACTGCACTGGCTCTCCATCTAAGGTAGCATGTAAGGTAGCAGTACATTCATAGTTGGTAGCATTTAGAAATATGTGGGTTTTTTTCATTACTGCCATTCCGGCACTTAGTGCTTGAGTAGAGTATTTATACTTTCTGCAATGTGTGAAGCAATTACTCAATGAAAAATTGTAATGCCTTTGTTGAACAACACTGAGTCAATGATTGTATCCTACTTCCCTAAACTAGTATTACCAGCAGAGGACAAATGGCTCTGGAAATTACTCAGTTTCTAAGATAGCTGGGTAAAATAGGGAGACAGAAGATCCAAAGATGATCTCCTAGGCAGAGGTCCTGTCTTGGCTTCTTGTGCTGAAGCATACAGGTTAGATTAGTCTTCAGAGTCCGGCTTCTGGATGGTAGCTGTGGGAAAAGGGCACTTAAGACTGGAAGGCCATTTAAGACTGGAAGCCATGGCTATGGAGAACACGTGTTTCTGATTCACTATGAGAGCAGCAGTCTCTTAACAGTTTTGCAGTAGAGGATAAAATGCCCTCCTTTCCTGCTCGTGAGATTTTTACCACAGATAGTCTTCCAACATCCTTTATATATATATATATATATATATATATATTTTTTTTTTTTTTTTTTTTTTTTTTTTTTTTTTTTTTTTTTTTTTTTTTGGGTTTTGTGGGGGGTTGGGGGTGTACCCGGCCACACCGGCATTTTGGGGGGCCGGCCAAAGCCTTTTAGGCACCGGTGGGGCCCCCTC
>CAUYPK010141496.1:0-43671 GCA_963574355.1 Loris lydekkerianus | reverse complement strand
TTATTGATTTTACTTATTTTTCTGAAAACCAACTTTTTGTTTCATTAGTTTTCTGGATGATTCTTTTGTTTTCACTTTCATTAATCTGTAGTTTAATTTTGGTTATTTATTTTCTTCTGCTGGGTTTGGGATTAGATTGTTCTGCTTTTTTTCAATTCCATAAGATAGTTCATGAGTTTGCTGATATGCTCTTTCTGTTTTTCTAATGTAGGCATCTTATGTGATACTTTTCCCTCTTGAGCCTGCTTTTGCTGTATCCGTCAGGTTTTGGTAACTTGTGTCTTCATTGTTGTTATGTGTGAGGAATTTGACAATTTCCTCTTTTCTCTCATCTTAAACCCAACTATCATTCAGCATAAGTTTGTTTCATTTCCATGTCTTTGTGTGGGGATGAATGTTTTTGTTGGAGTTGAGTTCCATCTTTATTGCCTCATGGTCTGAGAAGATACATGATACAGTTTTTATTCTTTTAATTTCACTAAGGTTTTATTTGTATCCTAGAATGCGGTCAATTTTGGAGTACTTACCATAGTCTGACAAGAAAAATATATATTCTTTGGCTTTGGGATGGTGTGTTCTGTACATGTCTATTAATCCCATTTGTTCTGGGGTCACATTTAAGTCCCTTGTATCTATGTTTAGTTTCTGTTTAGAGGATCTGTCCAGTTCTGTCAGAGAGTTGTTAAAGTCCCTGACTATTATGGTGTTATGGGATATCATATTGCCAGCCCCATCAATGTCTGTTTCATAAATCTGGGAGCATTTAAGTTGGGTGCATAAATATTTAAAATTGTAATGTCTTCTTATTGCTCCTTTGACCAGTACAAAGTGTCCATCTTTGTCTTTTTTAACTTCAGTTGCTTGAAATCCACTTGTATTTGAAAATAAGATTGTAATCCCTCCTTTCTTCTGATTTCCATTTGCTTGAAATACTTTTTCCAGCCCTTAACCCTGAGTCTTGATTTGTCCTTCAAGTCTAGGTGTGAACAGAACATGAATGGCTTGTGTTTTTTTATCCAATCAGCCAGCCTGGGCCTTTTCAGTGGGGGAATTCACCACATTGACATTTATTAAGAGAATTGATAAGTGTGGTGGAGTTCTTTCAACTTATTTTGTGAAAATACATTGTGTAGTTTTATCTTTTGTCCTATTGTAGAAGTTTTGACCTTTAGTTTCTGAGTGTTTACTTTGCTGGTGGTCTACTGTGGTGGTCAGTGTTAAGAATAGGTCACAGTATTTCCTGTAGAACTGGTTTTGTTGTGGCAAATTTCCTCAATTTTACTCCACAAAATATTTGATTTCTCCATCAATTTGAAACTTAGTTTAGCAGGACACAGAATTCTAGGCTGAAAATTGTTTTGTTTAAGAATGTTGAAAGTGTGAAACAAACTTTTTATTGTTACGGTTTTTCGTACTTGGAAATATGACTGCCATTTTTGTTCTCATTTATTTTTCTTAACCTTCCAATTAAAATTACAGTATGATAGTGGATAGCTACCTCAGTTTCCTTGTAATTGAACAGAGCATCATAAATCCATAAACTATTGTGAAAAGAACGTGATACCTTTTGTGTCAAAGGAAGGTTCTTCAAACTCCGCAGATCTCAAACGAACTAATTTACCTAAATAAATTAGAACAGCAGTTCTCAATGTGTGGGTTGCGACCCTTTGGACTATATTAAAGGTTCACAACATTAGGAAGGTTGAGAACCACTGAATTAGAATTATTTAAAAAATAATAATGGCAAATATAGAATAATATTTCAACTTTATATTTAACATTTTTTAAAGAATGAAATCTTGCCAGTTTGGTCGAAATTTGGGTAAAACAGAATCTGTCTAAATAAATTGAATTGGCAAATTGAACATATAACTAGTTGGAGACAAAGTACCAGATTCTTATTTTTATTTTAGTTACAAATATTTAATGACTTTCAAAATAGAATTCCATAAACTTATGCTTTACTTTCCATTAGAATACAATAATTTATTTTGTATCTTAAATAATCCTATTTTAAAAAACTCAATATTAGCATTGAATTTCTAAATTGGAAAATATTAAATATTTAAAATACTTAATATTTAAGTTTTGATTGTTTATGTGTTTATCAAAAAAGACTGCAAAAACAAAAAGCAGTGATCATTTATTTTTACTGTGCTATTAATACATGTATATTTCTAATGTAACCATGGCATTGATTAAACTATTGATTAAAATAGAATTTGAATTGAAGAACAATGAAATAGCTGAAAATATTTAAAATTTAAAAACAATTTACATATTGTTAGACAAGACAAGTGATTTCTCTTTTCCATTCTTTGGTTAGTCATTCTGTAACAGTTCTTGGTAGAAATGACAACAATATAACATATATGGAATACACAATATTATTTATAATTTATTTTCAAAATTAATTCACTATTTCTATATAGTAACTGCTAAATAAAATAGATATTTCTAAACAATTACATAAAAATACAATTAAACAGAACACAGAAGGAAGATAATATTATAAGAAGGTAATATTTTTGTAAATAAGCATGTGGAGAGTTATAAACTGTTGGGCTTCATTCCTGTCGTTCACTTACACAAGTGCAGAATAAATGTGAGAAACAACAACAAAAAAACAAATTAAATTACATTAAAATAATTATTAGATTTATTTGAATCTTAGATCTTAGTTCAATTTTTAACAAAAGAATATTTATATGCTAAATGTAGGCAATTTGTGGACAAACATTTATTGAAAATTGGACAGCCAATTTCCACTGAAAGAATAAAAGATACAAATTTTGTTTGATCAATAAATGCCAGTGATAGAGTTAGACTTTGGTATCCAAGACTAGAAAGGTTAACACTTTGCTCTGTATTAACCTGCTAATTGTTCTAAGAACTTACAGGCGACAGACCAGTGCCAAGCTACACTGTCGCACTGATGCAAATGTTGAAGCTGCATTTCTTCCTATAGAAGACAAACTTTCTCCGGGCTGCAATTTATTCAAATAAAGAAAAACTATGTATAATTTAAAAAAAAAAAAAGAATGTTGAAAGTGTTCTGGCTTGGAAGGTTTCGGTGAATAGTCTGCTATCATCCTAATGTCTCTGCCTCTGTAGGTCAGTTGATGCTTACTCCTGGCTGCTTGCAGAATTTTTTATTTTATCTTGACTTTGGAAAGGTTAATTATAATGTGTCTTAGAGAGGCTCTGTTTGAGTTGAGATGACCTGTGGTTCTATATCCATCAGAAAGGAGTGTTTTGGGGTCTTTAGTAAAACTTGGGAAGTTTTCATTTATGATAGTCTCCAGTAGGGTTTCCATTCCTTTGGGACAATTTTCTTCCCCTTCAGAAATCCATATTATTCATATTTTTGAATGCTTCATGGAGTCTCATATTTCTCTAAGCACCTGTTCTGCTTTCTCTCACTTCTTTTCTACCTCTTTAACTACCTGGGTTAACTTGGAAACTTTATCCTCTAGATCTGAGGTTCTTTCTTCTCTCTGGTCTAACCTATTTTTGATACTTTCTACTTCATCTTTATACTCCCTGATTGACTCCTTCACTTCCGTATCCTTTCTATATTCTACACATCTCTTGCCCAAATTTTGGTTCTGTCTTTCCATTTTCCCATCCATTCCTTTTATTGTCTTTATCATCCATATTTTCAATTCCCTTTCTGTCAAGTCCATTCATTCTTTATAGGTGGAATCTTCTACAGTAGTTGCCTCATGGTCCCTTGGGAGAGTTCCTCTGTTTTGATTTTTTGTGTTGCCTGAATTTTTCTGTAGGTTCTTTCTCATGTGTTGTTTCTTCTTATTCACCTCTTCATCCTCCTTTTTCCTTCTCACTGCCTTCTTTGCTTCAAACAGAAGTCCTTGCTCTTGAGGACAGTATGTTGAAATATGTTCGCAGGACACCAGGTGGCACTGTGGGGTTTTTAGGAGACAGAGCACAGCCAGCAACCCTTGTGGTCCTTATTCTAAACTTAGTTGCCTTTGGTGATCACCTGATTGTTTCCTCAGCATTCAGACCCTGCCAAGTTGGGATCTTGAAGCTCACAAGAATCCTTCAGGGGTAGGCCTCACAATGCCCCCAGACTCCAGTTCCTGTGGGATGCGGGAGTTCCTCAGCCTGTCCCGAGAGTAGAGTTCTGATCCCAGCAGGCAGAATTAAGATGGCTGTGTCTTAGGCCCCTGATAATACTTTGTCATGACCTTCTCACAATGGCAGACCTTCTCATTATGGCTGCCTTGCCAGCCACCTAACCTATGGCAAATCCACTACAATCAGCATTCAAATCTGATAGCTTTTTACTGTTTGAGTCTGCCTACTTTCAAGCTTTTCACTCAATGTGCAGCTTCCCCTATCGACTGCAAACTCTGAAAAGGCTTCTTCCCATCCTGGACCTCTGTGGGGGGCCAGCTGATCCCAGCTGGTCACAATCACTTGCCTAATTCATCATATTTCCATCACTCTGGATCATACACTGTATTCAGCTCACAACCTCCTTGCTGTGTTCCTTGATCTACGACTCTGGGTAAGGTCCCTGCACTAGGTATGGCTGGGTTCTCACATTTTTCCCACTTGTTCTAGGAGATCTCAGCTGCACGATCCTTCTGGTCCACCATCTTGCCTGTCCTCTCCCCATGAATTAATATTTTTATTTTTAGAAAAACAGTATTATATTTATAGAATTCCTATTAGAAATTTGTCATCCATATGCAGAATACCATGCATATATTGTATGCTCAGTGACAGTGTTGGAAGAGTTGAGGCACCTGTATTTTTCTTCAATTTCCCTAACAATGAAGAAGCTGCTTAACCTCTCTGTAAACTCTGTAACTAGAGTTTTGCAGCCAGAAAATGAAAAGTTTGGGCTGGATTACAATCAAATTTGTGTTTATGTTTATTAAATTTATATTTTATGATACTTATAACTTACTGTTGTTGAAAAGAGATAAATTAATTTGGAGTTTTTGTGCATTATTGACAAAGGTGGAATAAGCAAGTAGAAAAACAGTGGAGGGAATTACTTCATGAAATTTAATGATATATATTAAAAAATAATGCATGATTACTAAACTTAGCCCTGGATTTATTCACTTTAGTGAACTTTAAATGTATCATTCAAAATAGCATAAATACTTTTAAAAGATATTTATTTATAGGTAGCTTATACATGTAAAATATGACTAGAAAAACTAAAAGTAGGTGAGAAAGAATAAAGGTAGGATAGGGCCTTAAATAGTGCAGGGATAAGGCTAATATAAAAAGATGTTTGACAGAAGCTTACATTTTTGGTGAGTACATGTGCCGAATATGGTTCTAAACTTTTCAGCAGTAAGTCAGAAATAGAAACTTGATTAGTTACACAATTCTCGGTGCCTTCAAGATAAAAGCAACCTGTGATTCTGATGATATTAAACTTCTTTGTCTTTATAGAAAAGGGCAGTGAGTGATAAAATCAACTATAATAATTCTCAACAGCAGCCCATTAAGTAGATGCACTGCCTCTTTCTGTTAGACTATCCTTACTTTTGGAGTTTCTTGGGGACCTGTGTGTGTGTCTCTCTTTTTAATATAGCTATACCAACTAATACATATGTATTTCACTGAGGCTCAAGCAGTACAAGGAGGCTCAAACATTAAGTATAGCTATTGAAGAGTCTTGATTAACTTATTTAACACATTTTTGTGTAGTGCCTACCTTGTTTAAGATTCTACATTAAGCATCACATAGGATTCAGTGATGGATAATATGTGGTCTGCCCTTAGTGTGGTATCACTAATCATCATACTAGGTAAACTATAATTCATAACTAGACACATATAACTATGGAGGCTGTTCAGATGACCAAAGGCTACCTGTGGCTGGGTGGCTGAGAATGCAGGCGATAGCGTAGCAAAGACAGAATGGGACCAGGGATAAGAGGCTCTGGAATAGGAACAAAAATTGCTCCCTTCAATAAATAAATAAATAAATAAATAAGCAATATAGATAGAACTGAGTTATAAAGTAAGTAGCCTGATAGGAGAAATAGGGAAAGATATTAGAAATGGAAAAAACAAGTATATGACTATTTAAATAGTGTGAGAGTAAATGAGGCCCAGCTTAACTTAGCATTAAAAAAAAAATACTAAGGAGACGATAAAGCAAAGCTTATTACAGAAGTGGAAACTGCAGGGTTTAGCAACTGATTGTATGAAGGGTGCAAAGGTATGAAAACATTCATTTTAGTTTTGGTGTCTGGGAAGGCACTGGCACCCATAGCCTCCCTCTTTTATAGAAGTAAAATTTCCTGTCTCATGGATTGCGCTCAAGCTCCCTTCACGAGCTACACATCCCAATCCTTCTGTTTTATTTTTAAAAAAAAACTCAGACTGCTTCTAAGATTATAATTTGAAGCTAGAATTGCTCATCACAGATCTCAAATTGTAGGACACAAGCAAGTCACTCTATCTCTGCAAATGTGGAGTAGTAAAGAAAAATGTGGAATAGTAGAATACAAAAGAAAGCAGCTATTTTGGGCTTAGAGGGTATATCAGATTGCCCAGAGGGCTACATGAGTTGACAAATTAAACATCCAAGAGAAATTTCCCCATGACACTAAATGTTGCTGCTCTATTGTAGTCAGTTTATAAGCTGGAATATTTGGACAACCTTTATTTAATCACTTAATTTTTTAGTAAATATTTATCAAATGTCTATGGGTTACTAGATACTGTAAATGAAAAGGAAAGGAAGATGCAAGGTTTCCATTTGCCATGCTACTCCCGGCAGTTATCAATGCCAGATTAAGACATTTATACTTTATTAAATAGGCATATATAATTTACTGGAGATTTTTAGTTGTGAAAAGAACTGTACTACAGAGAAAGTAAAAACTCACATCTCTGTCTAATGGATCAGTAGGAAGAGCCTAGAAGTGGGGATGATGACAGGAGAAGCAGATGCAGAACCTGACCTGGGAAGGTGGCAGTGACAAAGGAATGAGAAGACAGATGTGGAGACATTGCCAACATAAGGTAGACGTGTCCTGTTGACTTATTGCATATGAACAGTAAGAAAGAGGAGTGAATAATTAGTTCAAAGTGTTGAGCCTTGATGAAGGTAGCACCTTAACACAAGTAGAGAAGTGGAGAAGCTGGTGGGTGGGATTAGGCTGTGATTTGAATACATGCTTCTTCCAAAACTCTTATTGAAACTTAATCCCCAATGTGGCAATACTGAAGAGGTGATTGGGTAATGTGGGCTCTGCTCTCAGGAATGAATTAATCCATTCATAGATCCATAGGTTAATGAATTAATGCATTCATGGCTTATCTTGGGAATGGGATCGGTGTCTTTATAAGAAGAGGAAGAAAGACCACTTACGTTCAGCCCCTTCACCATGTGATGCCTGTACTCCCTCGGGACTCTGCAGAGAGTCCCCAGCAGTAAGAAGACCCTCTCCAGATGCAGCCCCTCAACCTTGGACTTCTCACCCTTCATAGCTGTAAGAAATAAATTCCTTTTCTTTATAAGTCAGAAAGTGTCAGGTATTTTGTTATAAGCAACAGAAAATGGACGAAGACAGGTAGCAGAGTACTTTCAGTATGAAATGCCACCTTGACCTGTAGGTAAAAAGAAGAGATTATGAATGAATGAAATTGTAGAAGAAGAGAGTGTAGTGAAAAAAGAGAAGAGAAACTGTTTCTGGGTTTACTTTTTAGTGTTATTAAGAGAAAAGAATAGGAGGTCAAGATGGGCGGATTTCTTGAGCTCAGGAGTTAGAGACAAGCCTGAGCAAGAGTGGGACCCCTGTTTCTACTAAAAGGAAAAAAAAAAAAAAAAAGGAAAGGAAATGAAAAGACAGAAAAGAAGAAGCTCCTCAGGATCTGAAGTAGCTGCAGTCAGAGGATAAAAGAAGAATTATGAAAATTGAAAGGGGACGTAGCAGAAGTCTGCTGCCAATAATACCCAATGCTTCCAGGGCATCAAGATGATGAAGACTAAAACATGACTATTATGCAACCATGGATGATCTCAGTTATGGGATGGGAGCAGAAAGTAGATTTCTAGGATTAGGAAGAGTCAAGAAGTAGATGCCCTGAATGCTGATTATTATTTTTTTGAGAGGGTTGGTGGAGGAATAAAGGAATCAAGTCAAGTGAGTAGGAAAAGTTAATATTAAGGTATGTTGGTGGGTGCTGGGAATATATGTTTAAAATTGAAAACACTGTATGAAGAAATTGTTTCTGCATATGCTACACATATTAAATACAGTGAAAAGAAGAAATGTCACAAAAATTTCATTAATTTTCATTGATACTATTATATTTACATTCAAAATAATTCAAAGTAGATTGTTGCTACATCGCAGTCTTTCTAACGTTGAGATTTTAAACAATAAATAGGTAACAGAGTCCTCAATGAAGTTAAATTCCTCCGTACACCAATTATTAAATTGCATAGGTAGAGACTTTCAAATTATAATTGGTAGACATTTTTATAAACAGATAAAGATGATAAGGTTATTCTAAAAAGGAGATTAATGGGTTCATTCGTATTTTTAAATGGAAATGATTCTAAGCCAAAGAAAGCAAAGGGAAAAGAAAGTGAAAATATTCAATTTTTGACTATATTATCATATAAAAATGTGCATTTGATGATCAGGATTGGTAAGGTCTGCTAGGAAAAACACTGGGTGAGGTGAAAATAGAAAGAAAAATTGTAAGTGACCAGTTAGACTGTGAAAGTAGCATGAGTTGTTAGAAATTCAAAGTGAATTCAAAACAATGCTACAGAAAAAAAAAAAAGTAGACTCATTTTAGTATGTTAATGAGACCAGACCTGGAACAATGCATTCAATGGGAGATACCTCTAACAAAAATGAGCAACTAGGGAATTGGAAATAGAAGAGAAACAAGGAATAAGAATGATTGTGCTTGGAGAGTCTGAAGTGCAAAAAGAATAAAAGACCTTATATTTGTTTAATGTGGCTCACATATGACTTAAAAGTGGGCAGCATATCTGTTTGTAAACATCTGAAGGTTGAGGGTATACATGGAAGATAGAATACAATTGCCTAACATGATATAAAAGGATTTAACTTGAGAAAAAGAATTTGAAGAGAAAATTTAAAAGTAAATAAACAATTAAATTGTCTTCAGAAATATGTGCATACTCTGCCAAGAAAGAGAATTTTAGCCCAGAGCCCAGCAGAATGACCCAACAGATCCCTTGTAAATCTAATTTCTTCATTTTTACACCTTAGTAGAAATCTTTTTAACCTTGATCTCAGAAAGTGTTCTTATTTCTAGTCTTTAAAAAACCAGCAGCATAAGACTGGATTCTTGGGCACTTGTGTGTTATCCTCATTGGTTTGTGTAGTCTGTCATTGGTAGGAGATTAAAGGAGTGTTCAACCTTGTTCACATCCAGGCTGTATTTTAATATTCCATTCTTGTGAAACTCAAATGGGTTTGGTTTAGAATTTACTAAAAAGCAATCGCATGAGTGTATTGTTAAAAAATTGTATAGACTTCTAGCTGGAGTTCAAAGGTACACTAAAAAGGTGCTCAAGTAATTTATTTTGAAATCATTTCGACAAACATCCACATATTGGTAAATGTAGCATCTTATTCTATTCTTTTCTTTTAGCCTAAAAATCTGTTCTTACGAAAGTGATAGCATGGTTTTTCCTTTAAAGTTTCTTTTAAATGAAATTAAAACAAAAATTATGTTTTGGATTATGAGCTCCTGGAGGGCTTTGTTTAATTTGACTTACACAAGCTCCATGCCAAAACACTGCTATACACATCTGAAAAATAAATAAATCGGAAATGGTAACTGCAGAGACATCCTATCCCAAAGGGATTGGTTAAGGGAACTGCTAATAAGTGAATCTGTATTTCCACTGATTTTAACTAAGAAGTCACATTTTCCCCCTTCTTCTTCTCCCTGCAACAAACATCCTTCCTCAGATTGAGTTGAATACACACAGATATTTTGAGAGCCTGATTCATATCATGGAGGACCAGCTAGTGTTTCTAAATTACTTCTAGAATTTGGCAGCGGGTTTTGAACTTCAGACTTCCCCTATATGTCCCGTCTGATTCTTTGAGTTTTCCCCTTTGTTCTACCTTTCCTCTCTTCAGCATTATCTTGTAGGAACTTTGGTTGCAGTACCATACTAGGCCATTAGATGCAGGAGTTTGGGGGTAGGGGAAATAGGTAGCTGGGGCAATCTTTCCAGAAAGTAATTTTCCTTTTTAATTGCGTCTTTATGAATTGTTTGCATTTTACTACAAGCTAGCAAATAACACAATAAAAATACATTAATTTTAGGAAGGTGCCTCAACTTCAGAGTCTTCAAGAATATTTTAGGCAAGGACAGCATGACTGAATAAGCGCAGAATTTAAAAAGTAGTATCTAAAGTAACTTGGACTCGATATTTTTGGAAAGAGACTTGTCAATATATTTTTGAGAATCTGAGGGACACACGGAATGCAATTGTTTGAAATGATGTTTCTCAAACTGATGAGTGAGATAATTTTAGGTGGTACAGGAGAAATAGCTTATTTCTACAACATAGGCTCATTTGCAAGATTATCTGTGCATGGCAAGTTAAATTGGTTTTCCATTTATGGTAGCTATAAAAAGTTTCCTTTATAGAACATATTTATTTAATATAAATAGATTATTTAAAGATACATGATAAGTCAATAACATAAGTGATACAGCTATAATTATAAAAGTGGTCTTCAATAGAAATGCTGAAAATAATGCCTTGTTTTAACAAACAATACCTATTTGCTGCTATACTCTTAAAATTCTTTGCTTATGTCTAACTTTTTATTTCAAATGTGAACTGAAAATGTGGCATTTTGCTTCACTCCTAATGGCATGTAATATACATAACATATTTAAGACAACTGTTAGAAAAGAGAAATAAGAATTAAAATAACTAAAAGTCACACAAAGCTGGGATATTTTGATAACTTCTGTAAATGCATTCTTACATAGATGCATAGAAACTATGTGAGAGCTAAGTAACCTTGAAAACAAGCTCAGTGTTATTGAAAATAAGATTTATACTGGAGCAAAGACGCATGATAATAAAACCTATATTTACATTAACAGTATATGGGCCAAAGTATGAATTTTAATTTTATCTAAATTATGCATCTCCTCACCTTTATTCAGTGATAAAAGTAGCACATAATATTTTAAACTAAATGAAATTTGAAAATTTGTGGCCTTAGGAAGAGAGAACTGTCCTTAATTCTCATGATATAAGACACTATTTTTAGACACTATAATTCACGAAACATTTAAATTGTGTATTTGGTCTAATGTATACACTGTGTTAAAAATAATTACTATTTCTTCCAATTACAACAATTAATAATAGTCTCACAGCGACTAAAAGTGGACTTTGGGCTTAGATAGGAACTGGTTTGAACCTCAGTTCTGCCATTTACTAGGCAGCTATTAAAAATTCTTATTTTTCCCACATGTAAAATGGAGAAAATAAGATCTGCAAAATTAATTAAATCTGCCCATTGATATTTTTCTCTCAAGTGTATATTAAATGGCATTCCTCTTTAGGCCAGAATGTGCTCTAGACCAGGTTCCAAATCTTCTTTGTGCCAAACTCACTGCCAGAAGCCTTTCCACCTTGAGAACCAGAAAAGGAAACATCATGCCTGTCATTGCCTACACTCTCAAAAATAATTCAGGAAAGAACACCCAGTAAAAGCCATGAGAGCAGCAGTGACTCCCTTTATCATTTTAAATTTACAACCTCCCCTTTTCTATTGACTCTTAATCTTTGTAGATAATATCTAGCTGTAAATACTCAGTATTGGTTTTGCTCTTGACCTAGTGCTACTGCCAGTTGCCTAAGACCAAGCTGAAGAAGATGAAATCTTTCTGTGAACTTCTCTCAGAAGATAATGTAATTGATAATATGTTAAAACCTCTGTGAATGGCAATAATCTCTCAGGCCTCATCTAAGGCAATGTTGGGGCTGCTTGTTGAATCACAGGCTTTGTTGAGAGACCCCTGGGTTTGACTTTGGGGAAGTTACTCAGGTTTCTTGGAGCTTTGGTTTGCTCATCTTTTATACTGGCTTAACGTTAATAGTAATGACCACCAGAAACTTGTCACAAAAACTAAGTGAGCTCCCGTGCCGTAAGTGACCTATACGAAGATAATAAATTCACAGTAAATTAAAGCACTTGTCAGTGTGAGAACAAAGACAATAGGTTTTAGGAAAAGGTGATTAAATGGACGCGAAATTTATGGATTGCATTTTATGCTACTTCGCCGTGGCTCCCGGTTGTGACACACACCCGTGTGCATACGGAATATGACATCCGAGGTAAGCGCATACTGTATGCGCAGAAGGCTCAGGCGTGAAATGTCATTTCAGCAATGTGCCCCGGGAAGCTCTGACGCTGCCTTGGAAGTCCGCTGTTGCTGCTTGACCTTTGGGCGTCTGGGAGGGATGCCTGTACCTGCGCCCAGCGCTGGAAGCGGCCCAGGCCCTTCCCAGCAGTGCCTATCCCTAGTCTGCTGCTCCTTCACAGCACACATCTCCACGGAAAAGGGTATCTCCTCTGGTCAGAGAAAGCGCCCCTGTCTGGCCTGGGTTGGTTTTTGTTTTACGTTGTGGCCAGGAGGTGAAGTCCCTCTGTGTCCTCCCTTGGGGTAAGTGGAAAGGAGTCCAGCAGGGGGCCTGCCGTGGCCTACTCTGGGGAACCGGGGAGCGGGAGGATTTCAGGCAACGCTGAGGGCTGCCCCACAGAAGCAGGTGGGAACCGACAGTGGTGGTTCCCTCGCGCAAAGAGGGGAGCGCGGCCACGGGTCCCTCCCCTCCGCCTGGAGTCTGCGGCGGCCCGCGGCTGGCCGGGTGGGGGCGGGGTGGGGGCGGCGCGCAGGGCAGGAGATTACCGCGGCGCCACCGGGTACGCTCAGGGCCCGAGGCCCCCGGCGGTCCCCACGC
The DNA here is from genome assembly GCA_963574355.1 of Loris lydekkerianus. NCBI lineage: Eukaryota > Metazoa > Chordata > Mammalia > Primates > Lorisidae > Loris > Loris lydekkerianus. The sequence continues at coordinate 30,682 of CAUYPK010141496.1, read as the reverse complement.
GAGACGGCAAACGATGACAATAGGCAGTCGCTCAAGGTTGAATAAAAAGGAGTAGATCTGCCTCGCCCCGCCGTCCCCCCACGTCCCCAGCAACCCGGCCCGAGGTCCCCGGTGGCCTCCTGAGCCGCAGTAGCGGGCGGCGACGTCCCCCCGCCCACCTCCGCGCGCAAGTGCTAGGCTGCCCGCCGCGCGGCGCACACTCCGGCCGCTCCCGGCTTCCGCGCAAAACTTCCATCCTGCCCACGTGAAGCTGTCGCTCCTTTAGAGAGGCGGAAAGAGCTTCGGGAACCGCGGCGGAGGGACAACTGCGGCGGCCGGGCGCGATCTCTTCTTTTCTCTTGTCAGCGCAGAGTTTGGCTCCTCTCCTTTCCTCCTCCCCCACGCAGCCGGCTTCTCCCGCGGTCGCGTTTCTCCCCCACTTGTGTAGGCTATTTGTTGGGGGGGGCGGGTGGCCGAAGGGGATGTCCTGTTTTCCCCAGAGGCACAGCACCAAGGGGAAACTTCGACACTGGAAGGAACGAGAATAAATACCTAATTACGGACGCACAGATCCACTGCTGGGACAATCTTCCGGATCCCGAGGCTGTCCGGGCTACGGGAGGTGAGTGCCCCCTTCTTCCACCCCAGCCTTAGAGCTCGTGGGGGCCCATATTTGAGGGAGGCCTCAAAGTCTTCCCAAGAAAGTGTACTAGGCTCAGCCGGGGGCGCCGACCGTGTGGGGATCGAGGACGCGCAATGGGACAGCGAGTGGGCGCCGGAGTCGGGAAAGAGGGACGCTCCGAGGGCTGGGGACACTCGGCAGCAGTGCGATCTGCCCTGGAGGATGCCCCAGCGGCTAAAGGGTCTGGGTCTGAGCCCGCTTGTCCCCCGCGGGGCCGGCGCGGAGTCTGTGCATAATGGGGTTCACAGCGCGGCCCCTACCTGCCCCCCGTCCCCGCCTCACAGAGGAGCGCTCTCACCGGGGTCTCGCCTGCATCCTTCCTGAGACATTTCTTTACTTTGTGATGATCCCTTAGATGGCCCAGGAGCAAGGATGCTGACCCCGGGTCCCCTGGAGGGCCCCAGGCTCCTGGGCTCTCCCGATGCCGGGTGCGCGTGTACGTTAACGGCTTATGCTCTAACAGCCGGGCACTGACCCGGCTTCCTAACTGCGACGATCCCACTTTATTCGTTTTTATGTGGCGTGGACCGACTGTCTCTTGCAGTTTGCCAGGGTCGAAGAAATTAGGGGCGCCTTGTCAGAGCAGCCGCATTCATTGGCTCCGGTGAGGCGTGGGTGCCATGGAGGGACTGTAACTTCTCCAAACCGAGGGACCTGGCTGGGGAGAGACAGTTTTCTCTCATTTCCAAACCTGCCGGGTCCTTTTTAGCGTGGTTAAGCGGGATTTGGAAGTAGACCGTGTGTTTGCTTGTTTTATTCTGCGCCACAGGCAACCCGAACTTTGATTTAGTAGTACTTTCAAGATTGTTCTTTGTTTGTCTGCAAGATTTGCAACAGCTCGGTACGTTTAGAGAATTTGCGGACCGAGCGCGGTTTAGTTTTCGTCCTCGCTTCCACAGTTGGGACGGCAGTGTCGCCCTTTCCCAGGAAGACTAATGAGCTTTGCGCTTTGGTGGGTGGGGTGGGGGTGGGGGTGGGGGCGTGTGAGGAGGGTGGCGTTTGAAGACTGTCAGTCCTCACCTAGTCCTCTGTGCCTCTCCCGGCCACAACAAGCGGGCTGACAGTCATTCATGAATCTTAACCTGGGGAGGACAGAGGAAGGTGCAGGTTCCTCTGTCCTTTCTGCCGCGGTGCGGAATAGCGCCCGGGCGTGTGTTTTGGTGACTGAGCGGTTCCACGTGGAGCACCTTGGTGTGCGTGTGCGTTGTGTACTTGATCTGCGAGGAGGTAACAGGAGTCTGGTGTTCAAACCCAGTGGGCTGTGGGCCATTAATTTGCTTTCCTGGCTGTCATTACAGACACTTCCAAAATCTGATACCTAAGAGAACCCCCAGGTTAGGTTTCACATTAAGAGCTCATACTTAACAGTTTTCTTTCTTCCTTGCCCCCTTTGGCTTGGCACCCTGGGATCAACGTAATTGTTGTGCGAAATATATCTTCTCGAATATGGCATTTTGCTTTGTGAACCCTCGGGCGTCGGTCAGTTTCAGGGCGGGCTCCTGCGGGATTTAGGTGGGAGCCTCAGGACAGTTTAACAAACGCCAGCGCCCCAATCAACAGCTTCTGAAGTTTCACTTACACGTAGGAGACTGACAGCGTAGAAAGTTGACGGTGTTTTGTTGTTGTTGTTTGTTGGCTTGTTTTTTGTTTTAAAAACCTCCTCATTTCAAGAAATGTATTTGATAACCTTTCCGGAGTAGAGCTTGGTTTCAAGCAGAAACGTTGTCTCTTTTTTTTGTAATTTAGAATATTTTTTGGCAAGCTTATACCCAAAGATTCAAAATCTAGGAAAGGGGGCGGAGAGAGAATCCTAAAACAAAATATTTGATATGTGGTATAGTGTGTTTTAGGAGATTGGATTCAGAGACGTGTGTGTGTATGTGTGTGTGTTTTTAAAACTAACATTATCCCAAGAAATAGAAGTCATAACAAAAGGCAAACTTTGGTGTGAGCTAGACTGCCAGAATCTGATTTTTTACAGCAACAATACTGGACGCAAATATAACTACACCCACGTTTATTGTTATTATAAACCATAAAAATAGTTTGTTCCACCTGATTAGAAGTTGTAAGTCATTCAAAGTTAAACCAATTTTTAGACATGACTGCACAAGAAAGTTAAAGCCTTTGGCTGCTATATATATGGCTTTGAAAGCAAGGTGATTAGATTAGCTGGAAACTGTTCCTTTGATAATTGGGGATATGTCCTTGTCTTTCACAGGAACTGAAGGTCTAAAGTCGATGTGGTTTTCCTGGGTAAATTGCCTGAAAATAAGATGCGTCACCATTTTAAAGCCGTTGTGATTAGAAGTTGTTTCACAATTATAACTAAAATAAAGATACCTATTCGATTATTCTGTTTTATTTATGTTATTGAATATTAGAAATTTAACTTCTTCTTTCCAAAATGAGAAGTCTGATGTATTATAGTCACACCTAACATTACTTTTAACTAATACATTCAAGTTAAAAATCTTAAGAAACCTTAACATTTGTATAAAAAGAAATTGGTTTAAGAACAGTCATGAAAGAACATAGATTCTGAATCCTAGAGGATTTCTAGAAGCTGGAGGAAAAATTTGTCTTTGCAGAGAAGTTTCTTCTGAGGGAAGTCTTGAAGATGAGTGCTTGTCATTTTTCTATGCATTTATTTTTTCTTTTAAAAAATTTCCTTGAGTTAAAAAATGAAAAACAAGTTTTCCATTTCTGAGGGTTTCCTTTTTACTTATATTGTGCTTTGGGGTGTAAATAAATTTTACATTGCCACGGGAAATAGAGTGTCTAGTTTCATGTTTTCAATCTCTGTTGCAAGTTCTAAATGACTGATGTTGTGTCTAAAAATATATTTATGTGGCTTGATATCTCATTTTTAATTTTATGCAGTGGAATTAGATTATCTAGAGTTTTTAGAAAGGTAGCATGGTAGAAAAACTATGACTATTGTTATAAAAAGTTAGGATGTTGGAAAGTTTGCCTTCTATTTTTCAAATAATAAAATTAAACTTACCTCACCGAAGGAAACCTCACACTTTTTATACAGAATTTGAGAAGAGGGGAGATAATCCCTTTCAAGACTCAGTGAAGTGTTAAGTAATTTAAGAATGTAAGTATTTATTACTTTTTTTCATTATCATTTTTTCTCCTATTAGGTAAATGCGAGAACACTGGACATTCAGTGAAAACAGGCCCCTCTTTATAAGGAGTTTATTCACCATAGTTCTGTATTGCAACTGCTGATCATATTTCATGGAGCTGTTAAAGCACTTAAAACCTAAAATTAGGTACTGTCTGGTCGTAAATATTTCAGATCACTCATTTAAGAAATAAATAGAAAAGCGTAGTATCAAAAGGAGGAGATGTTTTGAATCTTTTCATTGAAGAGCTAAACAAACCTCTGTCAAAACACCTTATTTTTTTTTTTAGAATTATAATTCTGACAGTTTCTTTTTCAAATGGATATTATTCTTACATATGCTAAACTCTTTTAATGTGTCTGTCTGCGGTGTATCTTAAACTAATTGTGCTCAGAAATACAATTGGGGGTTTTTATTACAATGGTTACTGGGTGAAAGAAATCTACAGTGTACCTGCTTCTATCATGAATTTTTCCCAGTGAGCTAAGAAATGACATGCTCTTTCAGGCATTTGCCTTTGAGGTGGCTGAGATGCAGTAGTGCATTTAATTGCATTATGCTGTGCATTATTGCATTTTGCAGTTGTGTTTTAATGAGGGGGATGCTGCATATTCATTGAATTATACTTGGAGCCAAACTTGGCGTCATTTAGTTTGAATTTGAGTGGAAGAAAATAAACAAGAGTCACGTATTAAGAAGCAGTACAAGGAACTTTGCTTTTAAGAGGTTTGAAGATTTTGTAAACATTACTGTCGCTTAACATTGCTGGGACAGATTAGTGGGATTACACCTGCAGTACATTTTACAAGGGTACATGTGAAACTTAGTAAATGTAGAATATAATTGTCCTAACACATAACTAAGAAAATGCCAGGAAGGCTGTGTTAACTAGTGTGATGAAAATGTGTCAAACTGGTTATAAAACCAGTGTATTGTGCCCCATGATTGCATTAATGTACACAGCTATGATTTAATATTAACAAAAAAATTTTAAAAAATATTGCTGGTGGCAGTGCACCATTAGTGTATGCCTTGGTGATACACCATTTTACTCTTGAAGTTTGTTATTCCTCTTACTGTTCCCCTATCCATGTTTTTACCAGTAGAGATCTATTGAAAATGAACACCACTATTATTCCCCTAACCCCTTTCACTCCTCCAGGAAAGAGATGAAACTGATTAATTTAAAAATAGAAACCATTTTGTGTTATCAAAACCACATTTGTATGGTGGTTTAAGACTGTTCAGAAAGTGCTCCTCTGAGTGTCACTGTAACCTTTTCTGTCATTGAAAGGTGCTAATTGATCTTAGGGCACTGACATAATAGTATAGTTTGATATTTGAAACCTTTTAGCATTGGTCTGGCCCTTTTCTTACCCTGAGATTTCAGTGCATCGCTGATTAAGAAAGACACCACACTAAAATATCAGAAATTGTCACTTTTTTCTTTTCAAATGACATGTTCATTTTTTAAAGCTTTTATTTATATACTGTAAGTAAATTTATTTTAATGTACTTTTGAACCATGGTAGACAGACCTATCCGTATTATCATATTAGGACTTCTAAAATATTTTTTTAAGAGGTAGTTTTTTTAGGTTGAAATTTTTAAGTGAAATCTGATTGCTCTGATCACATTTTTCAATGTGATGTTGGATTAAACCAATATAGAATGGATGTCTTGAAATTTCATATCTAAGGGCATATTTTCTTAAGTATCTTTACATCGTTTTAAATACAAATTAAATCTTTGAATAGCTGCAGTTTTGCTGTTTAAATCATCATCGGTATGATTGAGCGTATCACCAATAACATCATAGCTAACATTTACTGAGGATTTATTTTATGTAAAATACCATTTTATGTATTTAGGTGTATTTGCTAATTTTAATCTTCCGAACTATGCCATAAAGTAGGTACTTTTATTATACCCATTTTACAGGTGAGGATGCTAAGATGCCCAGTCATTAAGAGGGTGGAGCCAGAATCCTGACTTCCTCAGTACCCTTATCCTTAAACACTGTGTTAGATAGCTGCTCCCCCCAGTCACATGGGAGGCCTTTTTAGGTAGTGCCTAAATATTTTATATTTATGCTATTAGTTACATAGGATAATTTGATATTAGAAAAAGAGGTTCAATCTCATGTTAAACCTGTCATTTTCACGAATAATATTATTTAAGACAAGACTAAAAAAAAGTGTTGATGTAAAAACAATTTTTTTTGAATTGCCTAAGGAAATATGGTAAGTAAGGGTGAACAAGTGCTTGGCTCAAATTGCCAAAATCTTGAAGGCTGGGTACCAGATGACTCAATGTGGAGAAACACTGTTGCTTTGTAATGCTTTCTAATTATCAAGAACTTACAGCCAGATCTTTTTAATATGTAACTTACATGAAGAATTTTCTTCTGCTTGTCAAACTTTATCTGTTGGTTAGATATCATCAATTTTATATGCTTTTGTTTTTGTTGTTTTGAGCCTGACTGCTAATTATGAATCCCAAATCTATATACATTTAATTGTTGAACCAACTAATGAGGAATGAAAAGTGCACAACAGATTCTGGAGGCAGGTTTTAATTATAATGGGCCCACTCATATTTTGGAAATACTTTCAATTTATGTGGTTATCATACTTTGCATTTTTAAGGTTTTCTCTAGGTGAACACTTTTGTTTTTCTGTTAACAACCTATTTTAAAATTTGTGAGTACTTTTCCACTAAAACAGTGGTTTTCATTTGTATTTATTTATGGGTTCAGCCATAGACCCCTTTAAAATGAAAGCTGACAATATGCCCAGTAGAGAAATGTGCCACAGCTCTGGGTGAAGCTGGACGTGGGTGGCCTGAGAGTGACTCACAAACACTGCCCTCTCCCTATTACTGTAGCAGTCTCTGGAATTTTCTGTAAGCATTTTGCAGTATATGGAAATTGTTGCAAAAAAGCACCGGTCTTCCATTACCTGCTCTAGTATGTAAGTTTGTCATCATTAAAAAATAAACTCTGAATTACCATAAACTACCTCCCAGTATGATACATCAGCCAAAGGGTGTCTGCTTACCCTGGACAGATTGAATATTCTTATTAGCTGGTCTTTAACTTTTCTTCAGTTTAACACTGAGAAAATTGAAACTGGTCAAAATGTTCCCCGTATATAGTTACAAGTCTGAATGAGGCACGTAGAACCTGCACACGTTTTCTTTTTTCAGGTATCTTTTCTGCTTTAAAGACTTGGAGAAGAAACATCAGTGCCGGCCTAATAAGACATGGTTTAAGATTTTCATGTAAATTATAGCTGCTGTTTCTCTTACTCTTTTCCACTTTCTTTTTAAAACCAAAGGGACATTTCTTGTGAAAGGCTACAATCAAATCATAAAAATTTACATTCATTTGACATTAAGTTTAATTCTACTTACCAAAAGCAATTGCGCTAAGTTGGAAATACTATCCTTAATCAAGCAGGTACCACATACCGGGAGGGCTTATTCTCCACAAGATCATATGCACAATTCACAGACTTCTGCATATACCCAGCGGAGTGATCTATTCATTACATTTCACTCTTGACTTTGAACTCTCTAAAATTAAAGGATTTGAAAAGACCTGAATGTTCTGATCGAGAGATTGAATATTTCTAATTTAACGTGTCCAGTTTATTAAAAGTGGTAATGACTCCGGGACACGATGGATCGCTCCATTAGCTAATTCTTTTCTCTTAAATGTTTATATTTGAAAGCAAATGTATATCCATGTATGGTTCTGACAAGTAATTCTAGCCAAATTTAATTGCTTAGTGAGTGAGTCACCTTTGTATTTCCTTTTTCAGGTTTTTCAGTAAACTGTGCTGCTTCTAGTAGGTAGTGTAAGAATGCAAACCTCAGTAGATCTATGGGGAGCAGCAATTCTAATGAAATTTTTTGCATAAACTTTAGGTGATAAGCTACTGCTTTATTATCTCTTTGTTGAGCCATGAAGAATTTAATTTAGATCTGTTTTATCTCCTTAAAACTCCTTGTTGACTTTAGTTTTAAAAGGCTTCATTCTTGAAAATACCTAGCAAGGTTCTGGGTACTTGTTAAGTATGTGTTAAATGCTTTTTCCCTTATCAGTGTTGCTGAAGATCTGCAAAAATTAGAGTAGGGTGAATGGACTGTTTTCTACTATAATTTTGAATACTTTGAAGCTTTTAGTATGTTATTATAGTTTTATATGTCATTCTTCAGGAATAGTTAGAATAGTGAGTTAATTATTGTAACCAAGGTCACATGTTTAATCCTCAGGTCGTCCAATTTGCTTGAGGCGGACAGTTGTTCCACACACACTTTGTCATAATATTGTCTTTGTTATACTAAGAGTTGTGATACCTTGATGCCTCTTATGGAGGTCCATTTTGGAATGTGCTGCCCTGTCTCATCCCTAAGAGATTCAACCATGTTTGCTTATAAGTTTTATGAGGACTCATTTGGACTTTAAATTCATTTAAAAATTCTCTGTTGCCTATAGGGCAAATTCCAAAGTTCTCCTCAGGGCCTGCAAGTCCCTTCAAGCTGAGAACTTTGCCCAGGTCTCCATTCTCTTCTCTCATTCGCTGTTCACAAGAAATCTCTTCTCCAGCCATATGGAAAAGTGCAGTTCTCACATACACCTGGGTGGTTTCCACTTCGTTTCTTTGTGCAAAGGATTCTTTCTGTCCAGAAGACATTTCTCCTCTCCCCATGAAGCTTCCTTTTTTCTTCTTTTTCAAGACTTGAGATGCAGAATGTTACCTCCTTTAGTCGGGTTCTCTGACGCCCAGAGGCTGAGAGGGATGTTCTTCCTTTCTCTTCATTCCCCAGGCACCCAGTTTCTTTCTGCCTTTAGCATAGCCCTGGCCACATTGAAATGTAATAGGCTACATTAGTCTAAATCATACTCAAAAGTGAAAATTTACTGGAAGGATTAGCTGTATTTGTCATTTCTTTATCTCCAGTGCACTGTACACTGCTTGACAAATACTAAGTAGGAGGTCACTAAATCCCCACGGAGTGAATGAATGAAGGGACACAGGGCCCAAAAGCAGTGGTTGCAGCACTGACTTCCCTGCCTTGAGATTGGGAAGAGCAACAAATGGGGAGAGCAGTGACGGTGACCAAGACCCTTGGAACCAGAACAAACTCAGGGAATTTTGGCATTGGCCTAGTAGAATTACAACTCTGGATTCCTGGCCCATGTTTATATATACATGTGTGTGGATGTAGGAATGTGTTTATTTCCCACCCTTGGAAAGCCAGTAATCTACTGGATAAGCCAAGGGTCCTGAAACTCCCTGGAGATATGGGAATTTCGTAGCACTTGAAATCAGAGGGACCCAATTCTTTCTCTAGCATAGTGGTTAAAGAATGTGGAGCCAGGCTGCTTGGGTTGAGACCCTAGCTCCGACACTAAAGATCCTGGAAAATCAAGCACGTTACTTCAACTAATTTTGCTTCAGTTTTCTGATGTGTATACCTCGTGGGGTTCCGATGAAAATTCAATGACAAAATATGTGTAAATCATTCAATGAGAGCATTAGTTATTATGGTTAGGATTGGGTACTAGTCATTAAATTATCCCAAATGTTCCAGAGGTTTGGTTAGAGCTGAAAGTCTTCTGGGGGGGGGGGGGGGGTGGGGCGGGCAGAAATTGGAGACTACAAGTTGAGTTCTCAATGGTCTAAGTACAAATCTGTTACTCTGAGTCATCTTGGCAAATCCGAGGCCGTATTTGGAGTCCTGAAAGAAGACATTATAGATGTTCAAAAGTCAGCTTTGGTCATTTACAATATGTAGTATTTCTTTTATCAAGTATTTTTACATTCTGGAATCTAAATTTTATAGGGCTTTAATCTTTGTGGTTCCTTAACTACCTCATAAGCACATTCTATAAGGGTAGTCTTACTAAGGGTAGCCAATATTTGTTTCCTCGTTGCTTTTTTTCAGCCTGAAGGTACTAGTTATGAGAATTTGTATAATTTTCAGCTGTCACCGGGTTTGATGAACTTATTGTAAACTTGTAAAAAGATGACTTTAAATATTGCTATGATTCTAACCTTTGTGAAGACAATAGGAGGTTTTTTAGCACCTCTGTTTCTAGAATTTATTACTTAGTCCCTGGATTCACATATAAGGGCTGTTTGTTAGGATGGGGCTGAGAGAGGAAAGTTAAAATGTTATTTGTTAAGGTTTGGTTTCTAGTGCTTTCCCAGAACTGCTACCAGTGCATCTATATAAAAAAATGTAATATTGATGTCATACCTGAACCTTTTGATTTATTTAGACAGGGCTTTTCAAGCTCTGGTTATTGACAAGTTGGGCTGGATAATTTACTCAGGGATGCTGTGCATTGTAGGTGCTTATTATAGCATCCCTGGCCTCTGCCCACTAGACACCAGCAGGCCGCTCCTGTCTGAGTAATGGTGGCGTCTCCAGAGACCTTGTCAGGTGTTCTTACTATCGCTTCCTGTAGTCAAAAGATTCCCAGGGCTCTTCATAAGAAGATTGTTCTATTTGCAGTCAAGCGTGGAGAATCCTAATACTTTCCTACCAAGTTTAAACGCAAAGTCAAACAATGCTCATTAGTCTGTGTGGATAGACCAACTTTACACCGAGGGGATTTACAGATCGGCTTAACACAGACTGGCCATCTTCAACATCCTTTCCTCTTTTGGAAGTAGCATATGAGGGGAACAGAATACCTGGGAGAGTAGGTAGGAAGTAAATATTTTTTAGACTATATGTCTAGTCTTCCTGTTACTTGTTAGTAGATACCTTTGACTTATATTTTAATAAGGATAATTGCCTTTTCATTTTCATGGACAAATACTGAGTCATAAGAGACTTCTACTTTGTTTAGATGTAGTGTTATTAAGGGTTAAGTTACCGATAGTCAAAACTGCTGTAGATTAAGATACTTAATGAATGAAATAATTTGTTGAATGTAATGAGAAATTTTCGAATGAATTAGGTCTTAGCTTTCAGCTATTACTCTAAGTTGAGGATCTTGATTTTAATAACATATGTACCGACCAAGGAAAGTAAAAGTGAAAATACTATATGTAAAAACATTCTTTGGGTGAATTATCAAATCCAGATTTTATGTTTCAATTCTATAGGCTTAATGCTGATAGATATACTTTATCTATGAATTGATAAGCACTTCAAGTAAATGTGACCAAAGTCTGAGCACTGCCCCTGCCTGGTCTAGGTTTATATGATAGTTGTTTCAGAAATTACTTGAAAAGAACTAAAATGAAAACATATATTATGTAAACATAAAGGAAGAGAGGATAACTTTGCTCACGTAAGTTTTGGGTTGAATGTAAAAATTATTTTGAAATATAAAAAATCATATTATAAATGTAAGACTAGAGTAATATTCTTATGAGTTATAAACAATAGATAATTTTGTCTTAGTAGTAGCTACAAAGTTACTTGAAATTCCACATATAGGTACCAGTTTAGTACACTTTTCATGTAAGGCAGATAATTATGTTGTTTGGAAGCAGTCAGACTGACCTAGGGATTTAATAGTATTCACTAATTGATGCTCACATAGGTAGGCAGAGTACTTGAAAACACACACACACACACATGCACGCACACACATACACACATGCACACACATGCACACACACTCTCCTCTCTCTCTTACTTTCTCTCACTTCCCTTGATTTATGCTTTAATTTTGAAATGTATTCTTGGGGGCAAAATGACTGCAAATACAGCATATTGTATGTGACCAAAATATATTCCTGTTTTCTAAGGGGAGAAGAACTCTGCTACTTGCTTGTAGAAGTGGGTGCTGGGCAACCCAGTGACAGGTGGGCCATTCCAGAGGAGTTGAGGGAGGTGGGATTTAAGGCAGGGGCTTAAATCATGAGTTTTCAGGCAGGAGGGGGAGAGTTCTGCTCTGTTCATTGACAGGAAGTCCAAAGAAGGCAAACAGTAGACCTCCGGTCCATCCAGGCATTTGAACAGGAAGCCTGGTAGCCCTTTAGATACTGGAGATCAGCCAAAAAAGCAGTTTTGCTTTTCCAAATGAGCACTTCCTGGGTTCATAAATCAGGGAACCCCCCCGAGTGTGTTCAGGTCACATATCTGCTTTCTTAGGTTGATTTTTTGTACAGTGTGTCCTAACGTGGTGAGACTTACTTCTTTTTATGAATACTTTCTTTCTTATGATGTGACCAGGGGCTTCCTTTTCTCTCGGGATACTCCCATCACCCCCATCCTCCACTGCCCCCTCTCCCTTAACCTACTTGCCTCACACTGTCTCGCTGCCTACCTGGACAAAAAAATCTACTCATCTTTCAAGGGTTAGCTCAAATGTCACCTCCTCTGGGAAGCCTTCCCCAAGGCTCAGGCAGAATTAATTATTTTTGCACTGTAATACCATAGCACTTTAGTTGGGCTATTAATATAACAGCACATTGTGTTGGGCTAATTATGGGTGCGCCTGTCTTCTACAAGAGATTCTGAACTCACTGAGGGGAGAGATCATATCTTTTCCCTTCTGTCACCTCAATGCTTTGGCATATTGATAGAAATTAAGTAACTGTGTGCACTACTGAATGCATGTCTTCAGAGGGCATAGATCTAATACCAGACGTCTACAAAGAACAGTCCTGTTTACTCTTTGGAAAACTGATTCTGTTTTGCTTACGGTCATGGAAGGCAGTTATAGGTTATTTTCTATTCTAACTTATTTAACGCTCCATTTTACCAAAGTATTAACTGGTTTTCTAGCGGAAGAAAAGAAATGTCCAGCATAACCAATATTTTCAATAAAATGAAATTAGAAACAACAGATTGCTAGTTGAGGTTTTCGGTCTTCATACACCCAATTTTTTCCAGAAACAAACTTTGGCAACTTTAGTTGCTTTCTGCTGAGATCAATTTCTTGTTGTTTGGAAGAATTTTTAACCCTCAGAATTATGGATTTCATCAGAGAGCAAACAGGTTCTGTGTTTTGTGTCACTGTTCCAGAATGTAGGGACCCCGAGTTCCAAATGTATATGTTGAAAGTATATGTGGCCTTTTGGTGAAAGAAATTACATCGTTTTTTTTCGGGCACAATCGAGGGAGGAAAAATTTTTGTTTAGTTTCTAGTGGTTTGTTTTTAGACATTTTCCACACAAAGATGAGCAAGACCCTTCAAAACCACTAACTTGCTTATGTAGGGGGAAGAAAAAAATCCTTTCCATGTCCAAAAATAACATTAAATTAGGATCATTGTTTCCAATAGTTTCACAATTTGTGGTTTTATTTCCTTATACGAGTCATTTTTAAATGTGGTATAGTACGTGATTGCTCTGTATGATGAGGAAGCATATTTGCTCTATGTTTTAATGAGTCACTTTATTTATCAGAGAATCAGATCGGAAGAGTCCAGCCCTTTCATTGTGCAGTTGAGATACTGCCTTAGGTGACATTAAGTCATTTATTTAAAACAAAGTGAAAACCAGAACCTCACACTACATGGAGACACTTCGGTGCTCCTACCCCTACATCTTGTTGCCTGGAACCAGACGACCTTTGTGCATGTCCCGGCTCTGCCCCTCTTCAGCTGTGTGACCTTGGGCAGGTGTTTTCCTGAGCAGCTATAAGCCATCGTTCTAAGATGCGTAAGTGGGAAATAATGATAGTACCTGCTTCATGGAGTTGCTGTGAGGAATAACTGAAGTCATGCAGGAAAGACATTTGTTTCAGTGCCTGGCCCACTGTGAAAACCTCAGCATGTATTTGAAATTGATTTCTTTTGAATAAACTGCTGAAGTCATATTTGGTATTTTTTTAAAAAAGGGAAATTCATGTTTCTAAAATAAGAGCTTTTTCATTTTTTTAATCAGTCATTTAAAAAAATACAAGTAATTCACACATGGTGTAACATATTAAAACAGATATGATAGGGGTTACCTTTGAGGGCAGTGATCAGCGGGAAGGAGGGGCATGATTCTTCATTCTTCTGCAATGCTGATAATCATGCCCTTGACCTTGGTTTGGTTGCCAGTGACATGGGGTGAAGGGTGTTTATTCAATAAACATTCATTAGCCATCAACTTTTGATTTGTACATTGTACTTTATTAAGAAGTTAAAAAAGACAGATACATTTAAAGTAAAAAGTAGATTTCACCACTTTCTTCATCTCCTCCAAAAAATCAGGGTAGATTGTACACTGGTATGCTTCCTTTCAGACTTTTCTATGCATTTTTAAATGCATAGGAACTTTATGAGGGTATAATTTACTTTTATTTTATTATTTTTAATTCCAAATAGGATCACTTGATTTTCTTAAAACTTGCAGTGATGACTTTTATCTATCTTTCTGAATGCTTGCCAAAACTCCTGTACACAAAATTCTAGATGTATAATGAACAGGTGAATGGGTCCGTGCATTTTGCATAGATGGTGCCAGAATACTTTTCAAAAAGATTATAAAATTTTGTATCTTTATGGTAGTGTTTTCATCTTTCTCACAAAAGCCAAATGCGAAGAATTTCTGGATAATTTAACCTTGCAATTATTTGCACTCTGGGTAAGAAATATGTTTATACTAGTAAATACCTTGAGACTCATACACTCATTGGAATACTCCACTGATTAGGACAAATAATTGTATTAACCTTACATATAACAAAACTATATGGCATAGAAATAGTATAGTTACTCTCCTAAGAATTATTAATACTCTGTTAATCAAGATGAATATTATATGTATTTAGAGTTCTTGAAGAAAAAATTTAATTAGTCTATATCATAGTCACTACTTTTTTTTTCACTTAGCGCTATAAAATATTTATGAGAAGTATTAGAAGAAGTGGTTCTAGCTCTTGTGATTGACGAGAACTTAGGAGGAATTTTGTGTTATTATTCTAGTAAGAGTCTCCTGTATGCCAGGCACAGTTCTAAGCACCTTACATACATTCCTATGGCTTTTAAACATAAAGATAAAATGTATAGACATTGTGTTAATAAGTGACATTACTTCATTCTGAATGTGTTGATAAATATTATACATGTCAAAATATCAGCTATGTCATATCAATATCAGTTACTGAGTTATAAATTTGTAAAATAGTATAATCTTTTTAAAATGAAAATAAAAGTTAATGCGTCCAAATCTAGAAAATTGCTAAAGTCCTGGCTAAAGTTACATGATCAAGTTTAAGACGAAGTGTATTAATCAGTTGGCTTTATTGTCAGATTCTGATGTGTAGAAAGTTCTGCATCCAGAATATTCAGTTCCCATAGTTTCTGGTTTTGATTTTGGTTAACCTTCAATGGTTATCCAGTGCCTTTAAAGAATAGTCTAACTCAGAATAGCTAACATGTTCCTCTGGCATTGGATAAATATGGCTATCAATTTTTGTGGGGATTTTTTTCTTGCAGAATTTCCTGTTATTCTAAGGGATTCAATAGGACTTATGCACATAAAGCTGAAAATTATATTACTATGGGGAAACTGCTTTGTGCCTTTGAGAAGGAACTCTCTTGCTAACTTAAGTACTGTATGTGTGTAGAATAGCTAACATTTTCCTCCCAAGAAATTTCATGTATGCAGTTAAAACACTCTTAAATTGATTAAGGATTTGTTATATATTTCCAGAAGCACTCAAGAGTACTTTTATGGTTATAAGAGTAGAGTGCATTAGAATGCCAGAAACCAATGAATACGCTAGAGGCCTTCAAAACCCTGCCCAACATTCCTGACGTTGCCATATAAACATGTGGGGTAGCCTGGAAAAACACAACAACTCTCCATCCCCCAGCGTAGGTGAGACTGATGATGATCACTCCTCAACTGGCTTGAATATTAATTTGGTACCTTTTTCCTGTCAAAACTAATTTTTATTACTTAGCAGATGGAATGGGGAGGTAATAAATATGATGAATATTTATTTCTCAAGTAAAGTATTATTTTACATCGGATTTGACCAGTTACCTTTCTGTATACTTTTTGGAAAGTGTATTACACAAACTACCACAGTATTTTGCCTATTAATCAGGGAAGCTAAAATGCGTTTTATAAATGTTGAATTAAAACTCTCACTGCTGTGAGGGACTTAAATTTCAAGCAATATACTCCTTTTATAGGGTGAGAAACTGAAGTATGGAGAAATTACAAGGTTTTCCCAAAGCTATACATTGAGTCATGGCAGACATAGAAATCTACAATTCTGTTTGCCTGACTCAGTCTGCACCTTCATGACACTAAAGTTATCCATTTCCTGCATGGGCCTTAGGACTATTTCCTTATTTGCTTAGGCATTTATTCATTCATACATTTTAAAAAAATCATATTTTTGCAAGGTACAGTCTTGATTTGGGGACTATGAATAATATTTTGAATGTATAGATCTGAGATATTTTCTTTAAAGACACCCCCCCCCCAATCATGAAAAATAAATTAAGGCATTTAAAAAACCAAGTTGGATTGTCTAGGTGTGGGCCATAGCAGTGTCTGTGGGCAGCCTAGGGAGTGAATATAATTTGTTCAAGTGCTGGAACAAGAATCTAGCCGAAGCTCTTGATAGGCCTGGGGCGCAGAGTCGGGGCGGGGGAAAAGCCACAGCACTCTTGGAGAGGACCAGAGGCACCAGTGTCCACATCCCTACACCTGGGCCTCTTTATATTTGGCTTAATGAAGAGGAGACAAATTATTCCGTTTCTCACTCTGTCATCCTCTTGGGTTTCAGTTCTCACATTTTCAATTCTTATGTATTGCTTCTTAGTAGTTGAACCAGTATTTTTCCAAGCTTTCTTCGCTCTCTTCATTTCTTTCCCCAAGCTTGAAGGATCATATTTAAAGCAAATATTTAATTGTACTTCTGGAAGTCAGACCTCACTTTGAGGTTGAACAGCCAGGGCTGCAGGTAACTTCACATGAGGAAAGTACCTAGCAGCTTCCCTCAGCTCGGCACCCTGTAACAGAGAGTTTAGTGATGCCACCTGCCCTCACCCCCTTCTCCAAAGTTTGTTTTTGTTTGTTTTCTTGTTCTTTTCTTGCAGCCAGACTTGGCTTCCGCCTGCGAGGCTTCCTAGCTCCCTCTCGGAAGAGGTCTTTCCCAGGAGGCTTTTCAGGCCCAAGAGCACTTGGACCCCTGGGAGCTGAACCCACAGATTCTATAAACAAGCCCAGGCACGTCCAAGTACTAGGCAAACCAAACCTTCCTGTAGCTTAAACATTAGTCTTTTTCTTTTCTCTAATTTTCCCGAAGAATAATTCAGTCCTCAACACATAAGCAAACAAACAAAACCCTAGGGTCTTTCTCAGAGAAGTGTTCTTTCTGCTTTGAAGATTTGTTACTAATTTCTATTTCAGTTAATTGGTTTCTCTTTACATTTTTGTCTGAGTACAAATGTGATACTTTAGTATACATGCTACAGTAATGCTCATCTATATTAATACAGCATCAATTTAAAATTAAGTGATTAAAAAATAATGATGCACCTCACACTAGTTCATGTCTGTCTTCCATTTAGGGCATTACTTAGGCAATGATGTCTTTAGGGCTGACTGAATTCCCCAATAATTTAAGTTGAGAAACATTTTTTTAAAATTGAAGACGTAGTCTCATTAACTAGTGGTACTGTACTTAACTTGAGGAGAAAAAGATTAGGGTGACATGAATGACAGCACGCTTGGTTCCTAATATCTACCGCCTCCTACACATGTGAAGGCTTCAGGGAGCAGACCAGAGAGTGGAAGTTCTGAAAAGTAGATTTTTGAAGCTTCAAGTGTTGTGCCGACAGACTCACAACATCCATCTGAAATGAGCCCTGTCTATTTCTGTTTTCCCCATGATCCCAAAGAACTAGGACTCTCTGGATTCCATTTGTATCCATTCCCCCTTCACGTTTGCCCTTCAAGTCAGAAGGTGCAGCAGGGAGGCACAATGTTGAATTGATCCAGAACACCATCTTTCTTCGAGATAGCGTTTTCTGGATTCTTACAGCCTCAGCCCTTAGAAAGTTTGTAGAAGTTACAGCAGTTTTTATAGGAAGGTAACTGTACTTTGAACGCAGTCCCAAAGTCAGTGGAAAGATTTGCATACGCTGATGCTACAAGGACATTCATTGTGAGAAAAGAAGGTATTCACCCTTTCCTAGATGCTTCAATTAATATTCTGAACCCATAAAATTCTCCTCAAATGTCCTAAAGTTTAAGAAGGCAAGCAGCATCATATTCCATTAAATCCTTAACTGATCTCCACTATAGACAGAATTCTAATCAGGATTGTGGCTTTATATTATTTATTTATTGCAGGATTGTGTATCTCTTATGTTTACTTTGTTATCCTGGGATAACTGATGTTATGGAAAAGTTGAATTGAATTATTTTTATTTTTGGGGTTGGGTACTTTCAGAAGTGTATCTTCTAGTTCATAAATGGTTCCTTTAGCTATATGTGATTTCCTGTTTAATTCATTAATTGCTTTTTAAAATTTTCAATGCATATATTAAACAAATCATTTTTGTGCTTCTTTTCCAAATGGCATATTTATTTTTTTATGTGTGGTTCCTTTAGTTTTTTTGTTTTCATTTCTTCTCTGTCTTTAATTGTTTCAAGGATACTTAGATCATTTTTTTAGATTGTCCTAAAATCTCAAATTCATACATGCTGATTTCTCTGTTGTGTCTCTTCCCCCCTACTGTGTTTCATGTCTTTATGTAGCTTATAATTTTTGATAGATTTCTCTCAGAATCCTTTGGGCCCTAGGGAGCAGTTTCGCATTTGCTTCCCCTGGAGTCTAGGGATTGCAAGCCTCTAGGTCAGTTTTGATTTTATCTTTTGGCTGGAGGTTTTTACACCACAGACGCAGTAAAAATTTTGAATTTACATTTGTGCAAGGCTGAGGTTTTGATTTATTTCAAGTAATTATTTTCTTTTATTCTTTTCCCAAAGGCTCCTGATATAACCAGCTTCTTTGCTGAGCTTAGGGGGATGGGCTGAGTTTTTCTAGACCCCTTCCAATAAATGTGACCTGCTTTTCAGATCCCTTCTTTTTTAGGGTTACCTCTTATTTTTGGTTCCTGCCTATCCCCATAAAGAAAGACAATGACAAGAAAAACAATAACAACACAAACATCAGAATGCCTTTTCCCCTTGACTTTTTCATCTCACCAATTTCTGACAGATGAAGGCGTGACACTTGACACTGGAGAGTAATGTTTGCCTTCTCAGTTATGCTCACATGTTTTGTGTCC
This sequence comes from Loris lydekkerianus, assembly GCA_963574355.1. Taxonomy (NCBI): domain Eukaryota; kingdom Metazoa; phylum Chordata; class Mammalia; order Primates; family Lorisidae; genus Loris; species Loris lydekkerianus. Next base: position 11,664 of record CAUYPK010141496.1, on the reverse strand, counting down.
CATTGATTCCTCTCCCAAATTAGTCCTCAGATCCCCCTCTGCTCTGGGCTTCTTTTAGACACCACATCAGTCCAGATTCTGTTGGCTTCTCACCTTGGTTTTTTTTTTTTTTTTTTTTTTGCAGTTTTTGGCCAGGGCCGGGTTTGAACCTGTCACCTCCCGTATATGGGGCCGGCGCCCTACTCCTTTGAGCGAAAAGCACGGTCCTTCACCTTGTTTTTCAAAGATCTGAAATAGATGTGTTGCTGCAGTGCTATCCCATATGCCATCCTTTATTTGGGTTTTAAAGCTATCAAAACGTAGTTATAACCAGTTTCCTTTATTGTCTGATAGTTTGTACTTTACTCCAGCTTTTTCCATTTTAAAACTTCTTAGCATTCCTTAACGTGGAAGGCTCTTTCCCTTCTGCATCCATCTGTAATTCCAAAATAATTCTGTTGTTGATCATCTCAGTCTCTCAATGCTAAGTCAACTGATCGCAACTCAGATATTATACAGAATGATAGACTGAAAGGTGGCAAATTCTAGGGAGTTAATCAAGGTATTGTCCATCTCTGTATTTTAGCTGAGTTCAGAGAATGGGTGAAAGACTGGTAACTTTTGGCCACTATCTAAATAAAGGTGGTGAATACAGCACCTGGAAATCATGGATTAGTATAATATTCATAGTTGAGCAAAGCTAAAAATAATCATGTTTGTGCAAGAAATTGGATAGATACACTTCCTGAAGCAAAGAATGTTAAAATGTTGTTTAATTCAGTATATGAAGAGCAAAATATAAAAGCAGACATTTTTCTTCTCCTACCAGTAATCAAAATAGTTTCTGTTTTTGAAATAATGCCAACAAAATGTAATACAAGTATTATTTCTATTTAATGAATGAAGAGAGTGATATTTAAAGGTACTGACTTCTCTAAGCTCAAATAGTTATCCAACGGTAAATCAAAGATTCACATGTGAATCTGTTTTATTCCAGTCTTCACTTGGAATCACAACATTTACATTTTCTCTAGCAAAATGATCTTTTTCATTTCTAGGATTTCAAGAGCTGAATACTAAACTTGGGAGATCTATTCTTAAATTCTTATAAAGTGCAACACATTTTTCCCAGGTGGGATGCAAATTCATCAGATGTGTGTTAAGCAATGTACATAATCATTTATTCTTCATCACAAGAAACTTCTCATATTACATGAAAGAAATTTGTGGCTGAGAAAAAGGCAGATTGCCTCTAAGAAAGGGGTTGAAATACTCTCTCTTCTGCCAGGCTACCGGAGAGCCAGCTAGATAATCTACTGCGGTGTATGTAAAGTGCACAGCAGAATAATTTCAGAGTGTTGGCTGGGAAGAGCAACCGGAGCTAAGAGAAGGCTGTCTGCAGAGTCTGACTTGGTCCCTGAGGGGCAAACAGAAGTTGCTCAGGCCCAGAATTCTTTCAGATGTCTTCCTGGCACAGTTTATTCATAACTACTTCTGTGTTTTCCAAGCTCATTAGCCAACCATCAACAATCAGCAAACAAAACCAAAATAGAAAACCTTGGTGGGACCTGCTTATCAAAACTCAAGTGATCATCTTCATAATTATGGGAAGATTTTGGCATCAAATGAATAAATGGCCCCAATGATTCTCATGATTGAACTTGTTATAATTTCTTTAGCACAAGAACTATTAATCTCATTATTATTAAGCATTGGGTGTTACATGGACATTTTTGCAAAAGTCTCTGTTCTGTCTTTATTTATAAACAATTAAAAAAAAAAAAAACCCTCAGCATCCAGTTTACAGTTAGCTGCATTGAAGGAACTTGGAGTCAGGCACGGTGCTCATTACTGTTCCCCCAGATCTGTTTCTTGGACACCTTGGTCATTTTCCTTTTCTACAGGCAGGGATGAGAATCATGTGAGTGACTGAAGAATGTGTATCTCCACCTCTCTGAACAGCTGGCCACAGAATTGGAGCTAGGTGTTCCTTGTGCCATTGGCTTTCTCCTCTGTCATGCTGCCTGAGTGCTTGGAGCCAGCAGGGGCCTGACCCAGCTTCACAGATCCGGCCATGAAATGTGGAGGGCAGTGTAGGTAACGAGGTGCCTGGGAGCTGTAAAGCTCCCACGTTTCATGATCCTTCTGGACATTGGATCGCAGCTATAAATTTGCAATAATGTAATAGAAATACGAGTTGTTAGACTTCCTGTACAATCACAATATGAAGAAGAGAATTTAATTGAATACTGTGAAGATAGCTCATGAAAGGCAAGGAAGAATCGGCCAACCCGATTTAGGAAAGCAGAGAAACAGTGGAAGATCTGGTGCTTCCACTCTGCCAGGGCTCTCTTGCCATCTCATTTTTGTTCCTCTTCCTTGGTCATTTTCCTGGTGTCTCTCCCTACAGCCTATGGTGGTACAGAGCTCCTAAGTTTTATTATATCCCCAAGGTTTTGCCACAAAGGAGGACTAGCTTAATATTTTCCCAGGCCCATATATCCTAAGCAATATGAATCATTAAATACAAGTAATTTGGTGTAACTGGAGACGACTTGGGGAACCTACCTAATAGGTTAAGCTGAATAGGGATCTGTGAATATATATATAGATAGATAGATAGATAGATAGATAGATAGATAGTGTGTGTGTGTGTGTGTGTGTGTGTGTGTATGTATATATATGTACACCCCTTATGCAAGAAACCTTGTTTTTTTTTGTTTTTTTCAAAACATGCTTCTGAAAATTTACTTCCAGTTTGAAAATCTAAAAGCAAATAATAGATTAATTGTTTGGAACGTTAGAATGTAACGTAGTGGCACCCTCTCGTGGTTCTGGCAACTCTGTACAGGTTCAGGGGTTCTTCACAGCCCCACCTACATTAAAAAGGGGCTGTGTCAAAGGTCACCGCTAGGATTATCCAGGCACCTGTCTGCTTATCCCAGCGTTTCGGCACGTGGGCTGGAACAACAGTTTGGGCAGCTGCAATTTTTAAATCTTGTCAAGGATATATTGAATATTTGGAGCACGGATGGGGGAATGTAGTCTCCCTTTCCCCTCCTTTTTCTTTCTTTTCAATGCAGCAAGAGGCAAGTGCAGCCTCCGCTGTGTTGGCATCCTCACAGGAGACTCTTGGTCTAGGTAGGCCCCAGCCTTTGGCTGTAGGACGATGTGAAGCTGGTGCCAGGTTGAGGGACTGGCAAGGACAATGGAACAGACCTGGAGGAGAAAGAAGGGGACCTGTCCCTTAGGGCCAGACCCTTGGTGACCCTTTGAGGGACATTTTGGCAGAAGTGTATCCTTACTAGCACGGCTAGGGCAGCAAGTGGGACTGGTTATAGAATTTCTGACTTCTCCTGAGGGTGGGGTAAAGCTTTGAATTACCCTAAGAGAATGCAATCAGATCTATATTTTAGAACTCTCCCTCTGGCTGCCCAGGGAAAAATGGCGCTCCTGGAGCAGGGCGGGAGAGAAGAAGACCATGAGGAGGCTCTTGGTCTAGCTCAGGCAGGGCTGACGATGGCTGACCTCCTATGGTGGCAAAGAGAAGAGAAAGCCAGGAGGGATGTGGCTGGACTCTGGGAGGTACTGATAGCGTTTGGAGATGTAGTGAACACAGGGAGTGAGTGGGCGAGGCATCCGGGACAAAGCCCAGGAGTCGGGCTTGATGACTGGTGGAAAGCCGTGCTGTTTGTGTGTGTTATCCAGAGGTGAAGGTCCCGTGCACAGCTTCTGTGCCCGTCCCATGCTAGTCCTGGCACAGAGATGAGCTCTCTCCCCTGCATGTTCACGTTTGTTCAGCCAGCCAGGGCAAAGCATGAATGGCCAATCTAGTTTTTATTAAAAGTTGTTGAGAAAGACTGAGCATGAGGTCCACATCACACCATCTCTACAAAATTCTCAAACTCCTTCAACATCTCATTCCTTAAGGTTTGGGGGTCCTTGCTATCTCTCCTACCAGGGCCACACGGGGGTGCGTGCTTCCTTCCATTTCTGAGAATTGCCTTCAAACATTCTATATAAATCCGATATTACATATTTCAGTTGGAAGAAATGTTGAATTTTTAATCCTAATCTTTTGTGACACGAGTCTGTAAGAGTTTAAAGAAAAGGATCTAATGAAATTGATCTATATATTGAAAACGTAGCTGGAAAAGAAATAATCTAATATGCAATGAATGAGGTTTCCATTATTCTTGTCTGAAATCCACCTTTTCTGAGGGATTAGCCTTGAGATGGAGCTGAGAACTAGATTATTGCCTCATAAAACAGCGTGAGGTTACTGTTATTCCTTAATTTTATATCTTTCTTATGAGGTAATACTTCTCTTATTTGATTTGACGAGTGTTCTTGTCCTTTTCTATATTTGTGAAAACTGAATGTTAAAGGATTTAGCATAACAACCCCTGGTAAATTATGATGTAAAATAATACCGTGTTTGCAATTAGCCTGGGTAGTTTTACTCGGTTCCCTAATATAAAAGCACCAGGACTGTAATATTTTAGTACCTTAGTGTATTTGGCAAAGAAAGAAATTCATGTTGCCATAAAAAGTCAAACTAAGTAACAATTAATCTAAATTTCAAGGAAATATAAAGCAAAGTACTGTATTATGTTGTAATGTGGAACATTGACCCAAACAACTCCCCATCTGTTCATGAAATAGATTCTGAACTGGTGGTTAACAAAGAATACCACATTTTGGCTTAATTCTCTTATGCTCCACTATCTTTCCTGATGTCTTAACTTTAATTTCACTTGAGTTAGCAACAGTGACCGGAGATGGTGGTCCTTCTGGAACATTATCACTTCTTTCCTGATGGTTGATCTCTTTAACTTTTATATATCCTTTCTGGAAATATTAAATTTATATCTCGATCACATCTTAAAAATAATTTCAATGTGATAATGGTACACATGTGTTATGGGTAAATTGTGTCCCCTAAAAGATATGTTTAAGTCCTAAAGCCTAGGCGGGTGGATGTGACCTTATTTGGAAGTAGGGTCTGTGCAGGTGTAATCAAGTCGAGATTTTACTGGATTAGGATGGATGCTAATCCAATGGCTGGTGTACTTACAAGAAGAGAAAATTTAGGCACAGAGGAGCGCACGCACACACACACACACACACACACACACACACACACAGGAGGAAGCCACGTGAAGAGCACACCGTGTGTTGCATGAAGGCAGGGATCAGAATGATGTACCTGTAAGCCACGCTGTACCAAGGATGCCGACGTCCACCAAGGGACAGGAAGAGAGAAAGAAGCAATCTTTCCTAGGATTTGCAAAGGGAGCGTAGATCTGCCAACACCCTGATTTAGGACTTGTGGCCTCCAGAACTGTGAGATGAATAACTATTGTTTTTAGCCACCCAGTTTGTGGTCTGTTTTTATAAGACTCTTAGGAAACTAATGCAACATGCTAAGTTGTAAGTAAAAAAATAGTTTTAATTGGTATCAATAATCATTTTAATTATATTTTATCATTAGGTCAGGTGAATAAGGAATTATTTTGGAAGACTCATTCTGAATATTGAATTTTCTGAAAAGCTAAAATAGTCCTGTTTAGCAAATAATGCTTCCCTAAAAGTTTCTAATTTTATTGTTCTAAATCAAAGTGAAAATTAAAGTGAAGCCAATTATGTACCTGAAAAATGTGGGCAAAACAGATTTTCCCCAAAATAGCCATATTCATTTACATCCTAAGATACACTATGTCCACTTTCATCCGTCATAAATTATACGCTTTATTCCATCAGTGTTGGCTAAACACTTAAAATGTGCCAGACACTGAGCAGGGTACAGTAGCTAGCTCTAGTAAATAAGATAAAAATTGCCTTCCCTTACAGAGATTACCCTGGTTTTAAAATTTAATCTGTAGAAGCAGTGACAGCAACCACTTGGAGAAGGAATTTACTCAGAAAATCCATTTTCAGTATGTGCTTTAGTTGTATCTGATGCAACTAAAACCATTTTAGCATCATTTAGTTTTAGTTACTCTGTGATCTGGGTTACAGTGAAAAAAATCTGCTTATTGCACAGATAAAATAGAATAATGATAATCAAGGTATGTGAAACCAAAAATATAATGCTTTACCAAATTATTTGTGTTTTAATCAGTATCCAGATGCATGCTTAGTTGTACATTAGTGTTAACACAGCTAAAATTTTGCGTTCTGATTTTTTTGCTTAGTAAAGAATCAACAGTTCACTTTTCCATGTTTTTATGTTAATAATTACTCTTTTGATCATTAAATCTTATATTACATGGATTGATCATAATTCGTTTAAACCACTACAAAGATGAAGCTGTTTCTAGTTTTTATTATCACATATAAAATCTTGTGGCCTTTTGGGGAGAAAGTTTACTCTTTAGGGATGGTCAACACTAGATAAGAGTTTAAACATATTTATAGCTTTAAAATGTAGTGACAGGTGTCGGACGCGGTGTCTCAAGCCTGTAATCCTAGCACTCTGGGAGGCCGAGGCAGGTGGATTGCCTGAGCTCACAGGTTCAAGACCAGCCTGGGTAAGAGCGAGACCCCATCTTTAAAAATAGCCGGTGTTGTGGCAGATGCCTGTAGTCAAGAGGAGAATCACTTGATCCTAAGAGTTTGAGGTTGCTGCGAGCTATGACACTACAGCACTCTACAAGGGTAACAAAATGAGACCTCTGTCTCAAAAAAAAAAAATAATTAATTGATAAATAAATAAAGTGCAGTGACAGATTAATTTATTTTTTTTTCTTTTTTAATAGAGACAGAGTCTCACTTTATGGCCCTTTGTAGAGTGCCGTGGCATCACACTGCTCACAGCAACCTCCAGCTCCTGCGCTTAAGTGATTCTCTTGCCTCAGCCTCCCGAGTAGCTGGGACTACAGGCGCCCACCACAACACCCGGCTATTTTTTTGTTGCAGTTTGGCCCGGGTTGGGTTTGAACCCGCCACCCTTGGCATATGGGGCTGGCGCCCTACTCACTGAGCCACAGGTGCCACCCGACAGATTAATTTCTAAAAGTATTAGAAAACTTGACGCAACTAGCAACTGACTGAGGACATCATTTTCCCTGTATTCTTTCTGACATTGGGTATTATCAATATTCAAATAGTTTGATTATTGAATATGTATACAACAACCCAAAATGCATACTTGTTGCTTAAATTTACATGTTTCAGGGACTATAAGAGTGAACACTTTTTCATGTTTGTTTTTTTCTTTACATTTTCTTAAATAAAGAATTGTGTTCTCCTGTTCTTGCTTGATAATTTAATGGACTCTTAAACTTTTACTGACCTAATTCTCTGTTCTTAATACATATAATCATATTTATAAAAATATTGAAGATTATCTTCTATAATCTGTTGTATCCTGTCACTTTTTGAGCTTTTATTCTATATTCAGAAATGCAAAGATTTTGTTTTGTGTTTTTATGTAGCTGAATCAGTTGTGCCTGCCCGTATCTGGTACGCTATTTTTTAACATTTATTTTATCCATTTATCTATTAGAAAATGAAAGAGTATCAGGCTGGGCATGGTGGCTCATGCTCATAAGTCCAGCACTTTCTGGAGCCTGTAGAGGGAGGATTGCTTCAGGAGTCTGAGGTTGCAGTGAGCGGTGATGAAGCCACAGCACTCTAGTCTGTATGACAGAATGAGACCCCGTCTTGAAAAAAGAAAGAAAGAGCATCAGAACATCAGATTCCACTTTAAGAGAGCACTTGGCTAATTGGTTATCCAGGCGGTGAGGAGAGAGGAGTAGCTATAAGGAAGGTGTCAGTTGTGATTCACATGAGGTGGTGGGTGTGGAGGCGTAGGCAAGTCAGCACAGGTAGGACTGGTGGCCAGCACTTACTGTGGTGTGCATTGGATCCCAGGTGAGCCTGAGCCAGGGTGGTGCTGGTCACCAGGCCTGTGAGCAGTGCCCAGGATCAGGATCGGTGGGCCCACTAGGAAAGGAGCAGCAAGCCAGGGACCAGCGAGAATCAGGATCAGAGTGCGAAACGCAGTCTTGGGAGCAGAACCAATCCATCAGGAGGAGAACAGGGAGTGGGAAGAGGAAGATGGACTTGTGATCTACTGGGAGAAAGCTCGGCTATTTCTGGTCACCTCGTTTCAGCTCTCACCCCCTCCCCTGCCCCAGCACAAAACAATACCTCTGTATCTAGAACTCCCTGCCACTCCTGAATTCAGATGTCTACTGTGACAGCTTTCAGGATGCTCAATAATCCACCCTATATTCAACGCCCAACCCCCATTTTAGATGCACTTTGAAATTGTACTTTTCATCAAAATGACAATTTTCTAGTTCTGGAATATTTTTAATCAGTATCTCACGGAGACCGTCACATTACACACATATAAGTTGCCATTACTGTTTTTTGACTTTTAACTCTTAAGATTGAGTAAAAAACACTTTTGATCTGTGTTTCCGTGTTTATATGTACATAAAACACTTTACAATTCACATTTTACGTTTTCCTTGTAATTTTTAAAACGTCTTGTATTCTGATAAGGAAGGTAATAGTTTTATTGTAGAAAATTCTGCAAAGTATAACAGAAAAGACCTTCAGGCCATGGATCCTGATTGGATTAGGGACTATGTGAGTGGCTATCTGTAAAATGAGCAAAGTGCCTGCTTTATGGAATATTTAATAAACTGAACTGGCAATCAGTTGTTTCTGCAGACTGGAATCCTTATTTTCCCCTTAAAATCATATTTTCAGAAACAGTTGATGTCACTAATTATTCCTTGAAATGTGACTTTAATGATTTGAATCTACATCTGTGCCTGTGATAAATACCTTTTTAACCCAAACTCTTTTGTAAATTTCTCATGTTCTTTTACTTATTTCTTTCATTATAATTAGAATTTTGACTAGAGATGTATCATTGCAAATTTAAATTGAATTTCATTTACTTTCATGTTTGGACATGGTTTTGTGGTGACTGACCCTATTTCTACAGAATATGTCTGCATCTCTATTTGAATTGTAAGAACCCTTTGAAGGTGAAGGACATGTACCTTTTAATTTTGTGTGTGTAAATGTGAGGATTCAGGGTGTTTAGCTTTATTTTGGTTATATTCTATTGCTACTATTATAAAATATTTCTCTGGCAATTAAAAATTACCTATTTTTAAACTTTAATTTGCCTGAAAAAATTTGTTAATGTATATTATGGAGTAAAGGCTAACTTTTTTTGAATGGTTAATCAATTATCTCACCGTAGTTTATTGACCAGTTGTCCTTCCCATGTGTATTTGTAATACCTTCTTTAACATAATAGTCTTATTTTCACTCTTTAAAAAAATTTGGTCGTGTATTTTATAACATCATATTCTTCAGAAGTGAAGAATGATCGTTTGGTAATGTAGACAGACTTTCCTGTAGGAGTACACACTGCAGTTTTTCATATTATTTTGTGTACTTTAGAAAGCAAATGTTTAATTCAGACTTAATTTTTAATCTGTCAGCTTCTTGATGGGGGATCTCTCAGGACAATAGTGTACTCATTGTTTATTGAAGACTCTGTCTCCAGAGTTGTCTTCAGATACTTTTGTTTATTTGTAGGACTCTTAAGTAGCTATTTACACACCTCAATTTTACCATAATGCTACTTTCAAGATCATTAATTATATCAATAATATAGCCAATATTAGTGAATTCTGCTCTTTAAAAAAAAAACGCTCTGCTAATTACCAACCATTATGCTACATTCGAATATGTTTTGGTAATTCATGTTTTACAAATGAATAAAATATGTAACCTTTTCTTCTCCATTTGTTTCTGTCTTTGTGTTTTAGATAGTCGTTTTTGATTGACGAAAGCTGCTTCTACTTGGGAGTGGCAGGGGAAGTGAGAAAACCACATGGAAGACTCCCAGGATTTAAATGAACAATCCGTAAGTCTGAATTGAGTCTTAGTTTTGCTGAAGAAACTCGTAGTAACACTACTCCAAATCATACTTACAAGGAATATATTGTAAGGCATAACAGTTTATTCAATACGTTTGTTAGATGCTTTTGGAATTCTCTCTCCAGGCCATGAAACAGACCTTTGGAGATTTATGCTGTTTCTGCTAAATAATGATGTCATGTGTTGATATCTCCCTTGATTCTCTGCTAAAGGCCACGGTGTTGAAATCACGCCACATGTTTTAGACAGTCTCAGCAGTTTCACACACCTCCTTTATTGTGTTTTATTTCAGATATACTGCATAGTTCGTATGTTGTTTGGTATCAGAGGCATAAAAAGAGAAAGTATATTATTGGCATGCTGATTGTTTATTTCAGGGATAGAAAGAAACCGCAGTTCTCAAGGGCTTTTCTTATTTCACGTGGCTTAGCGCAGAACCAGGAATGAACCAGATTGGTAACAATCCTTATAAGATTCTGATTTCCCAAAGGGAAGGGCTTTCTCTGGCCTTTCCTCTTAGCTCATTAGTCAGTCTTTTTTTTTTTTTTTTTTTTTTTCTTTTCCTTTATTTCGTTTGGGCTAATATGAAGTTACATATGATCAGGTTACACTATTTGCATCTGTAAGGTAAAGTTTGTGTTGTTGAGTCCTTCACCCAGGAAGTGTGCCATATGCCCACATTGTACCTGTTGGGGGGGGACTTACCCCTCTCCCTTCTTAATGTAACGAGCTTTACTCTCATGTGGGCCTTCAGGTGTTGATGGACTGTTTTCAGCTTAGTACTGAATACATGGGATGCTTGCTTTCCTATTCTTGAGATACTTTACATGGAGGAATTTTCTCCAGGCTCATCCCTGGAAATACAACAGATGCGAAGTTATGATACTAGCTCTTAGTGTGTGGGACTAGAGGCAGTGGGAGGGTTCCCCACATCCCCACATGACTGGGAAGTGCTGTCGAAGCTGCCTGCGCACAGAGAACTAGTGATGTCGCAAGTCAGAAGACTTGTACTTGCCAAGAGGGTGTTCTAGAGACTGATGCTGTTCTGTATTAACTTGTATGATCATGACTTTTTTTATTTTTTGAGACAGAGTCTGAGTTTGTTGTCCTGGTACAGGGTCATAGGTCACAGCAATCTCAACTTCTTGGGCTCAAATGATCCTCTTGCCTTAGCTTCCCAAGAGGCTGGGATATATATAGGTGGCTGCGACGATGTCTGACTAGTTTTTTTATTTTTAGTAGAGATGGGGTCTTGTTCTTGCTCAGGCTGGTCTCTAACTCCTGAGCTCAAGTGATCCACCTGCCTCGGCCTCCTAGACTGCTGGGGTTACAGGCGTGAGCCACCGCATGTGGCCCGTAGGATCATGATTTGATCTTGGAGTCTAGTGTCTCTATCTGGCAACTGAAGAAAAGATACTTGTCTATAATAATGTGGTTCTAAAAAAGGTGTATATGATAAGTTTAATTTTAAAATAGTGAGAGCCATATATTCTGGTGCCATTTGAAATTAATTTGTTTTCTAGTGAATTTGTATTTAAAAGAAATGATAGCCAGGTCTTTAATTTTGATAGGTATGACCATAATCTAATTTCATTACATATCATATTATTATTTATTTCACATGGCATCATTGCCAGAAAAAAAAAAGAGAACAAAAACTTACAATTCTAAAAAACTATGAAATCTATCTAATGGTAGAGAGATTATTCCTTAACAATTGTGTGCCTTTTTTTTTTTTTTTTTTTTTTTTTTTTTTGGAATTTTGAT
>CAUYPK010141492.1:0-23140 GCA_963574355.1 Loris lydekkerianus | reverse complement strand
AGTTTGACACATTTTCATCACACTGGTTAACATAGCCTTACTGGAATTTTCTTAGTTATTAGGTTAAGACATTTATATTCTACATTTACTAAGTTTCACATGTACCCTTGTAAGATGCACCACAGGTGTAATCCCACCAATAACCCTCCCTTCACCCAACTTCCCCCCTCTCTCCTCCCTCTCCCCAGGCCCCATATTCTTAGGTTATAACTGAGTTAATCCATTTTGTAAACAAATACACAGAGTTCCACTAGGGGGCGCAGCTAATTTTCAGCTGGTTTGTTAGCAGTGAGATTGACATACTTTGAGCCAGCAAATGCTCAAAAGACTTCTCGCACCACAGTGGTTACCACGCTGGCCATATACACTGAGGCTGGTGGGTTCATACCCCACCTGGGCCAGCTAAACAACAATGACAACCGCAACAAAAAAAATAACTGGGTGCTGTGGCGGGTGCTTATAGTCTCAGCTACTTGGGAAGCTGAGGCAAGAGAATCACTTAAGCCCAAGAGTTTGAGGTTGCTGTGAGTTGTGACGCCACAGTACTCTATCAAGGACAACATAGTGAGACTCTGTCTCAAAAAAAAAAAAAAAAAAAAAAAGACTTCTCAATAGGTGTGCTAGCTTCACCCACTTATAGGTAATATTCTAGCCAAAACTCCCAAGTATGACTTTTTACCTACTGGTGCCTGCTCCTTACACTACCAGTTCCCTCACTCCCTATGCTTCTTCAGCCTCTTTCAAGTAAACCCAAGCCTTTGGTTAAATGTAATTTAGCCATTCATAATATTTAGGAGTCATAGAAACATGAATGTGATCTGTCACATGGAAGATGGCCGGTTTCTTCCATACATTACAGGTGTGATGGAGACATTGGGTTTCACTATCTTTAATACAGAGGGTGCCCAAAAATTGTATACACATTTTAAGAAAGGAAAAATACTATATTAAATTTGTGATACTCAAGTCACATTTGACTTTTACAATTATAAGAGATTTAGCAAATAAAAACACAGGACAGATGTCCATGAAATACTAGAGACATAACGCATACTAAGAAAGTATTTGTTATTTATCTGAAGTACAGATTTAACTGGTATGTTGTATTTTACCTGGCAGCCTTATTTATTCCCATTTTACAAATGAGGATACTGAGGCACAAAGAGACTACTTACCCAAGGGCACAAAGCTAGGAAGTGGAAAGTGAAAGTGAAAGTGAAAGTGGAAGTGGAAGTGATTTGGCTCCAGCACCTGTACTTTGATTCACTGTTATATTGTCATTTTTAAACTTATATCAATGGCAGATACACACACATGTACACACACACTAATAAAAGACCCCTTTATTCTTGTTACCTTTTAAAAATAAAGCAAGCAAAGGCCAAAGTGTTCTTAAATGTTGTATCAATTAGAGTCCACGCAAGAGACTGGGAAATTTTAATGTAAGAATTGTTGACTATATAAAGTGTTGTTAACTACTAATAGGGGTAAAAAAGAACTCTCAATTAATTGCAGAATGTGACTACTATACCTTGGACTAAGGGAAAAGAGAACAAGGAAGGGAGTTAGAAACTCAGAGGAAAGGGCTTTGAGGAGAGTTCCTAGCTGGCACAAGAATGTGTTGCTTGCTGTCCTGGTACTGAAGAAACTGGCTGGAAGGCCATCACTGTTGAACCACAAAGGGCAGCCGGCCACTGCTGTAAAACTTGGCTGGGATAACTGCATGCTGATCTGCTTGCCACTGCATGGAAAAACAGAGAATTGGATGGTGGAGAAAAAGGCCCCTCTTTCTCTTCCAGCCTTGCGTTGTCACTTCCACATTCCTTATTTTCAAAACCTAACACTAAGCCAGCTGGCAGAAGAGAAGTATGGCCTATAAAGCCCAGCTCCAGTATTATAAAGCAGAATAAAAAAAATTGTATTTGGAGCTGAAAAACGATAAATTAATAACTGGCCAAGGTGGAAACTACATCTTTTATTCCAAGGCTAGAAAGAAGCTCCAAACATCATTATATAAAAGGAAGACAGGTTGACTAAGAGAGGCATTTGGACCTAAAAAACTGAAGATTTGTAGGATCGCATCTCTCTCTTGGAGTAAAGCAGTCTGCCTTCAAGCAAGACAATGTGTTATAAAGCCTATTATGGAAAAAATATGAGAAGTGAGAGGTTTTCAGCTGAGAAAATGCCAGTATAACGTTAATATAGCTGAGAAATTTGGCCTATAGGAAATTGCGTAGGAAAAAAACCAAAAACCCAAACAACAAACCGTGGAAAGATAGGTTAACCTTTAGGGAAACTCCTTAGTTATTACTTTCCAAAGGAACGTGATAAACATTCATTATGCAAAATAACATTTGCTTCCTGAACTCTTGATATTTTGGGAGAAGACTGATGTTTGCAGAGGCAAGGACATAGATTTCATGAACTGAGAATATCCTATTCACTGCCAGAGGGAATGAGTTTAAGAGGATGATGAATAGAGACAGTTCTCTCATTGTGAAGATTAAGTCAGATGTTGGGTCTTTTACCTTTAGTTGTGAGACAGTAACTATTCTGTACAGTCAGCAGTTACTTCTTTATCTATAGAACCCTGACTTTCCTTCCTCCATAGTAGCTTCTCTAATTGCAAAGTATCATCTCTAGACCATCATGTCTATCCTGCAAACTGCTGACTCTCAGCCTTACTGGGAAAATTGAACATATCACTCTTTGAATGCTGACATTATCGAGGTTAGTCCAAGGGGCATTCTTCTATATTGAAAGCATGCTTCATCCTCCTGCCTACCCTAGCAGTGGTGTCCACTGACACAGGTGTCAGTATTTATGGAACACCCACCCCTCCCATTCTTTACCTAGTCAGCATTGGTTGAGTCAAAGCTCGAACTACTCCATAGGCATGAAAATAACTCTTACCTATAGCTCATAGCTTTGCATTCATTTTCTTCTTTGAATTTGAGATCAGAGATACATCATACTACTTTTTCAAATATCTTCATGTATTTTAGAGGTTTTTGTTTTTCTAATCCTTCCTTGAGAGTCAATGTAGTATGAACTGAGAATACCCTATTCACTGCTAGAAAGAATCGGTTTAAGAGGATGATGAATAGAGACAATTTTCTTAATGTGAAGATTAAGTTAGAAGTTGGCTCTGTTACCTTTAGCTGTGAGACAGTAACTATTCTAAACAGTAAAAACTATAGTGTTTAAAAGCATGGACCAGACTTCCTGGGTTCAAATCTTAGTTCAAATATTTACTAGGTTTATTCATTCAGGTGAGATTTTTAACTTGTCTATGCCTAGTTTCCTCATCTATAAATAAGCATCATCATAATAGTATTTATTTCAATGGGCTATTATGATAATTAATGTTCATGTAAGGGACTTAGAGTAGGATCAACTGCCTTGGTAATTACCCTCCTCCCCCTAAGAATTGGAAGACATTGGGCAATAGGCAGTACAGGATGGTGATCCCTGAAAGAAGAGAAACAAACCAGGTGAGCCTAATCATTGCTTCAGCTTACTGACAAGGCAGTTTATAGGTTGCAATGCAGGGCAGGTAAATCCAAAGGGAGTCCAGCAATCTCACTAAATTGAGGAGACAGATAGTAGTGTTTAGGGAGGCCCAAGGCAGCTAGAATTTGCAGCTCACAGTGCTGAAGAGAAGGCGGCTACCCAAAGTAGAAAGAAGTAGAAAGAAGACAAGTGCAGAGGGGTTTCCTCAACTCTTTTGCTAAGTACAGATCTACACTTCCATGGGGCAAAAATCCACAATGCTAAGGAAATAACCACCAGAAAGAAGTAGGCCAAGCAATCCCAGAGCTCACATAAGACTAGGAATAGTTCCCATTCCACAAGCCAGAATGGAAAAACATTTGTAATACATAGAGCCCTAGGCAAAGTTTTTTGAATAATCATACCTTTATAGCGTATGTTGGCTCTGGACCTAACTATATCAAGCTTGAAAGAAAGCCTCTAAAGAAATAAATATATCTGCTGGTAACTTAATCCTATGCCAGGAAAAAAATGCAGCAGTCTTTAAAAGAATACAACAAAATCCAGCACTTGACATTATACAATTCACAATGTTTGTTTCACAGTAAGAAATTACCAGGCATTCAAAGAGGCAGCAAAATGTAATCCATAAACAGGAGAAAATAAATCAATAGAATAGATTTCTAAAATGAGAGAAATGATAGAATTTGCAGACCTTATTCTAATTAAAGACCATAGAACTGCCATTATAAAGCTGCTAAAGGACATAAAGAAAAATATAAATATAAGAGAGAAATGAAATATAAAGCAAAGACCCAAATGGAACTTGTAGAGATGAAAAATATATCTGAAATGAGAAACACATTGATCTGAAATGAAAAACTACAGATTGGAAATGGAAGAAGAAAAAATAGTGACTGCAGAGGCATAGTAATAAAAACTATCCACATTAAAACATACAGAAAAAAAGTAACAGAAAGAACAAATCTCGAGTTTACTGTGGGCCAATATCACATGGTTTAAATACATATAATTAACATCCAAGAAAGAAAAGAGGAGAGGAAAAATATTTGAAGAAATAACAACCAAAAAGTTTCCACAATAAATTCACAGAACCAAGAATCTCAATAAAGCCCAAGCAGTATAAAAATAAGGAAAGCTGCACCATGGCACACTAATATAAAATTTCTGAAAATAAGTGATAGAATGAAAAATCTTAAAGCAGCTAGAAAAAGAGAGGAGAGAGAAAAAGAGAGAAAAGAGAGATAGAAGACACATTGGTTCAGAATACCGTTAAATTGCTAAAAGGATTTAAAAAGGGTCAACCTAAATTTATAGAGCAAGGGGAGAAAAATATTTCAAAAATGAAAGCAAACAGTGATCAGGTAAGAAAAAGAAATAAAAGATGTCCAAATCAGAGAGGAAGAAGTAAAATTATTTCTTTTTCAAGGTGACATAATCTTACATACAGAAACCCTAAAGCCTCCCTACTCAACACACAAACTGTTAGAGCTCATAAGTTCAGTAAAGATGCAGGATACAAAATCAACACACAAAACCAGTTGCATTTCTATGCATTAAAAATGACTTTTCAAAAAGGACATTAAGTAAACAATCCCATTACAATAGCATCAGCAATAACAAAATACTTAGGAAAAAACTAATGAGGTGAAAGACATGTACACTGAAAACTACAAACCACTGATTAAAGAAATTACAAATAAATGGAAAGATATCCTGTGTTCATGTACTGAAAGACTTAATATTGTTAAAAGGTCCATACTACCCAAAACAACTTAGAGATTCAGTGCAATCTTATCAAAATTCCAATGGCATTTTTTACAGAATTATAAAAAACAAATCCTAAAATTAACAGTGAACAACAAAGGACCCTGAAGAGCCAAAATAATCTTAAAAAAGAAAAAAAAGCTGGAAGCATTATACTTCCTGGTTTCAAAATATATTGCAGAGCTACAGTAATTTAAACAGTATGTTGCTGGCATAAAGGTAGATATATAGTAGACCAATGGAAATTAATAGAGTTTAGAAACATACCCAAGCATATACTGTTAACTAATTTTTTACAAGGATGCCAAGACTATACAATGGAGAAAGGATAATGGTGTTGGGAAAATTGGCTATCCACATGCAAAAAAAAAAAAAAAAAAAAAAAAGAAAAGAAAGGAAAAAAGAAAGAAAGAAAATGAATTGGACCTTATGCCATACACAATAATCAACTCAAAATGTATTAAAGACTTACACATAAGACCTGATACTGTAAAACTGATAGAAGAAAGCATAAGGTAAAAGTTTTATGATATTTGTCTTGGCAGTGACTTCATCAATATAGCATCCAAAGCACAGGCAACAAAAGCTAAAATAGGTGAGTTGGACTACATTAAACTAAAAAGCTCTGCATGGCAAGGAAACAGTTAACAAAGTGAAACAGCAACCTATGGTGTAGGAGAAAGTATTTGCAGACCATATATCTGATAACAGAGGCATTAATACCCAACATATATAAGGAATGACTTCAACAAGAAAACAAATTACAATTAAAAAGTGGATAAGGAACTGAATAGACATTTCTCCAAAAAGACATACAAATGGCCAAAAGGTATATGAAAATATCCTTATCATCAGTGATCACCAGGGAAATACAAATTAAAATCATAATTAGCTATCACCTTATACTTGTTAGGATGACTATTATCAAAAACTAAAACAGGCTAGGGGCAGTGGCTCACGCCTGTAATCCTAGCACTCTGGGAGGCCAAGGTGGGTGATTGCTCTAGCTCAGGAGTTCAAGACCAACCTGAGCCACAGCAAAACCACATCTCTAAAAAAAAAAAAAAAAAAAAAATCACCAGGCATTATGGTGGATGCCTGTGGGCCCACCTACTTGGGAGGCTGAAGATCACTTGAGGTTACTGTGAGCTATGATGCCATGGTACTCTACCAAGGGCAACAAAGTGAGACTCAGTTTAAAAAAAAAAAAAAAAAAAGATAACCAATTAGCAAGGATGTGGAGACAATCCTTATACACTGTTGATGAAGATGTAAAGTAGTGAAGCCACTATGGAAAACAACATGGAGTTTCCTAAAAAAACTAAAAATAGAAATAACACATGATTCAACAATTTCAGTTCTGGGTATTTATCCAAAGAATTGAAACCAGGATTTCAAAAAGATATTATATTAGCACTGTCATGTTCATTGCAGTACTATTCACAATAGCCAAAATGTGTAAATAACCTAACAAACATAAAAACAATGTTTCATGAAGTTTCTAAAATATGACAATAATAAAAAAGGAAAGAAGGGGTGAGTGGAAGTATAATGAGGTATGTTTCTTTTACTACAGATGAAGAGGAATAATAGAGGAAGGAAGATTATGAAAAATTAAATTGGATACTATAAACTCTATAGCAGCTCCTTAAAAAAAGAATTATTAGTAATCAAAAAATGGAAATAAACTGGTATTATAAAGAAATTATTCAGTTAACCCAAAAGGAGGCTAGAAAATAGTTAAAAGGTAAAAAAAAAAAAAAAAAAAAAAAAAAAGTATGGCACAAATTGAAACTGATAGCAAGATGGCAAATTTAAACTCCAAAAAATTAAATAAAATGTAAATGTCTAAACAACCCAATTAAAAATCAAAGATTGTAACATTGGATGAAAAAGCACAACCCAACTATATGCTGTATTCAAAAAACCCATACACACATACAGACATATGACATAATTAGGTTTAAAATATAAAAGATGGAAAAAGAGATAACAAACAGGAATTAAAAGAAAGCTGGAGTAACTACTTGTATATTAATGGTAGACAATGTAGATTGAAGAACCAGGAATATCATCAGAGACAGAAAGGGGCATTCTATGATGATAAAGGGGTAAATTCTTCAAGAAGGCAAAACAATGCTAAATGTACGTGCACCTAATAATAGAAATTCAAAATACATGAAGCCATATGTATCTGATTGAACAAAGGGAGAAGTAAATAAATAAATACACAGAGTTGAAAATTTCAGCACTTTTCTCTGAGTAACTGATGAAACAAGTAGAAAATAACCACAAGTCTATAGAACACTCAACACTATTAACCAGTATGATCTCATTGAGATTTATAGAACATTCCACTCAGCAAGAGCATAATACACATTTTATTCAAGTCCATATGGAACATTCACCAAGGTAGACCATAAACTGGACCATAAAATTAGTTGCAATAAATTTAAAATAACTGAAATCATACAGAGTATTTTATTTGGTCATAACAAAAATAATAACATAAATATATCAGGAAAATCTCCAAATAGTTGGGAATTAACACATTTCTAAATATCCTATGGCCAAAAACAAATTTAAAAAACAAATTGGAAAATACTTTGAACTGAATGAAAATGAAAGTGCACTTTTAAATTGTGAGATGCAAGCTATAATCCCAGCTACTTGGGAGGCTGAGGCAAGAAGATTGCTTGAGCCCAAGAATTCTATATAATTCAGCCTAAGCAATGTAGTGAGATCTAGCTCTAAAAAAGAAAAAAAAATTGTAAGATGCAGCTAAAATAGTACTTAGAGAAAAATTTATTGTCTAGAATGATCATATTAGAAAATGAAAAAGATCTGAAGTTAATAATCTTATTTTCCATTTTATAAAACTATAAAAAGAAGAGCAAATTAAGCCTGAAGCAGGCAAAAGAAAGGTAATAATAAAGATAAAAGTTTAAACCAATGACACAGAAAACAGAAAAGCAATAAAGAAAAATCAATGAAACCAAAAGCAGATTTATTAAATAAATCAATAAAATTAGCAAGGTGTGGTAGCTCACCCCTGTAATTTCAGCATTTGGGGAGGCCAAAGCAGGAAGATGATTTGAAGTCAGGAGTTTGAGACTAGCCTGGGCAACACAGCAAGATTCTGTCTCTACAAAGGGAGGAAAGAAAGGAGGAAGTGAGTGAATTTAGGAGGGAGTTAATAAGCCTCTAGCTAGCCTCATACAGTGAAAGGAGAGAAGACACACATCAACCAACATCAGGAATGAAAAAGGGGACATCATTACAGATTCTACAGACACTAAAAAATAATCAGAGAATATTATGAACAATTTTATGCCAATACACTTGACAAATGAAATGAAAAATATCTTGAAAAACACAAACTAACAAAGGCCATATATGAATAAATAGATCCACTGTAATTCTAGCACTTTGGGAGGCCAAGGCAGGAGTATCACTTGAGCTCAGAAGTTCAAGACCAGCCTAAGCAAGAGTACAACCATGTCTCTACAAAAAAAAAAAAAAAAAAAAAAGAACAATTAACTGGGCATACTGGCACTTGCCTGTAGTCCCAGTTATCCAGGCAGGAGGATCATTTGAGGTTGTAGTGAACTATGATGAGGCTACTGCACTCTAACCTAAGTGACAGAATAAGAACCTGTTACAAAAAAATAAAAAGGAAGAATGAAAGAATAAACATAAACTGAAAAGGTTTGTATCTGTCTTAAATTTTGAATCTATAATTTAAAACTTGCTGACAAACTTCAGATCCAAATGACTTCACTGGTGAATTCTATCTAATATTTAGAGAAGAAATAATGCCAATCTTACCCAAATGCTTTTTTTTTTTTTTTTTTTTTTTTTTTGAGACAAGAGTCTAACTTTCTTGCCCCCAGTAAAGTGCCATGGTGTGATAGCTCAGAGCAACCTCAAACTCTTGGACTCAAGAAGTCTGCTGGCCTCAGCCTCCAAAGTAGCTGGGACTATAGGCACCCACCACAATGTCCAGCTGTTTTTTAGACAGAGTCTCCCTCTTTCTCAGTCTGGTCTCAACTCCTGAGCTCAAGCAATCCACCTGCCTCAGCCTCCCAGAATGCTGGGATTACAGGCGTGAGCCACTGTGCCTGACCACAAATGCTTTTATGAGGTAAAAAACTTCATATGAATACTTCCTAATTCATTTTGTAAATCCAGTATTATCCTGATAACCAAAGCAGGCAAAAATATTACTAAAAAGCTATCAATGTTTCTTAGACACAAAAACCTTTGACAAAATATTAGAAAATCAAACATAGTAATATATAAAAATAGAAAGACATCATGACAAAAAAGAGTTTATCCCAGGAGTGCAATATTAATTTGGTCTTTGAAAATCAAGCAATGTAATTCACCACACTAATAGACAAAAAAAGACAAACTAAAGAATCATCTCAATAGATGAAGAAAAAGGATTAGAGAATATTAAAAACTCACTCATAATAAAAACCCCTCAGCAAAACGGAAGAGAATGAAATTTCCTCAAACTAATGAATAGTATCCTAGTAAGTATGATGTTAGCTATTGGTTTCTCATGTGAGAACAATTGTATGCATCTTCCTTAAGATTGGATAGAAAGCAAGGTGTCTGTTCTTTGTACTTCAACTCAACATTATACTATAAGTTCTTGACAATGTAGTAGAGTAAGAAAAAGAAATTAAAGGAAGGGAAATGAAGAGGTAAATTGGAAAGGAAGAAGTAAAATGATCTTTATTTATAGTCAACATGATCCTATATGTAAAAAATCTTAAAGAACCTACAAAAAAGTACACAGAATGAATTAGTTTAATAAGATTGTATGATACTAAGACAACACAAAAATCAATCATATTTCTATATATCAGCAATGAATAATTGAAAATTGTAAATGACATATTTACAATATGTCAATTTACATATTGTAAAGGACAATAGTGTTACCATGAACTACTTAGGAATAAGTTCACTAAGATACATGGAAGACCTACCTTTACACTACAAACTAGATGCTTTACCCCTAGACAAAGGACCCAGGCAGAGATTTTCTGACTTGGGTAGCTCTATTGCTTTTTCTGTATTCTTTTCTGTATAATAAATCCTATCTCACCACTGGGGGAAGGGGGGACTATATGTTCATGAATCAGAAGACTAAATATTGCTAAAATGTCACTTGTACTCAAATTTTTTCTATAAATTCACATAATATCAAGCTGATTCTTAAATTTATATGGAAACACAAAAATTCTTAGAACAACCAATACAATTTTGAGAGAGAATAAAATTTAGATGAGTGAGTTTACACTATCTGATTTCAAGACATTAAAGACTACAATAATCAAGACAGTATGTTGTTAAAATAAAGATAGACAAGAAAACCCGGAAATAGACCTACATGTATATGGCCGATTGATTTTTGTTAAAGCTCCCAACTCAATGATGAAAATGATAATCTTTTAAACATATAGTCTTGGAATAATTGGATGGCTATATGGAAAAAAATGAACCTCAATCTTATATGACACCATTCATAAAAAATAACTCATAATAGATTGTATACCTAAATATACATACAAAATTGTAAAACTCTAGAAAAAACTTTGGTAGAAAAATTTTGTGTTCTTTGCTTGGGCAAAGATTTCATTGATAGTTTACAAAAAGCACAAACCAAAAGTACTGAGAATTAAAATTAATTCAAATCTTTTGCCTTCAAAAGACTATATCAAGGCTCAGTGCCATAGCACGGTGGTTATGGCACTGGCCACATGCACTGAGGCTGGCAGGTTCAAACCTGGCCCCGGCCAGCTAAACAACAATGACAACTGCAACAGAAAAATAGCTGGGCGTTGTGGTGGGTACCTGTAGTCCTAGCTGCTTGGGATGCTGAGGCAAGAGAATCACTTAAGCCCAAGAGGTTGAGGTTGCTGTGAGCTGTGACACTATGGCACTCTACCAAGGGTGACATAATAAGACTCTGTCTCAAAAAAAAAAAAAAAAAAAAGACTGTATCAAGAAAATTAAAAAGCAATTTACTGCTTCAGTGAAAATATTTGTAAAATGTATATCTGATAAAAGACTTGTATCCAGAATAAGAAAAGGTCTCTTACAACTCAAAAAGAAGAAAAATCACCTATTTTTGGTAAGTGGCAGACATTTACCAAAGAGAATATATGAATGACAAACAAGCACATGAAAAATGCTCAACACTATTTAGTTATTAGGAAAATGCAAATTAAATCCACCATTACATACCCACTGGAATGGCCGAAAGTAAAAAGACTGGAGGGCTGTGCCTGTGGCTCAATGGGTAGGGCACTGGCGCTATATACTGAGGGTGGTGGGTTTGAACCCAGCCCTGGCCAAACCAAAAAAAGAAAAAATAGCCGAGCATTCTGGCAGGTGCTTGTAGGCCCAGCTACTTGGGAGGCTTGGGCAAGAGAATTGCCTAAGCCCGGGAGTTGGAGGTTGCTGTGAGCTGTGATGCCATAGCACTCTACCGAGGGCAATAAAGTGAGACTCTGTCTCTAAAAGAAAGAAAAAAGAAAAAAAAAAAAAAAAAGTAAAAATACTGAGAATACTACGTGTTGACAATGATGTGGAGCAGCCAGAACTTTCTTACATTGCAGATGGGAATGCAAAAAATGAGATAGCCACTTTGGAAAACAGTTTAACAATTTCTCATAAAGTTTCTTTATGACTTAGCAATCCCACTCTTTACATATTTCCACAAAAGAAATAAAAACATATGTCTACACTATGATTTATACATGAATTTTCTTAGCAACTTTATTCATGAAAAAACCTTAAACTGGAAACAACCCAAATGCCCACCAATTAATTAACAGATAAACAAATTGGGATGTAGTCATTTGTTAGAGTACCATTCTACTCATTCATGGGAATACTACTACTGCAGGAACATGGACACAGTCAGAAATACACTAAGCAAAAGCAGACAACAAATGTGCGATGTCCTTTATATGAAATTCTAGAAAGGAAAAACTGTTATGACAAAAATATCAGTAATGTCTGGGGCCATGATTCGGAAAAGGGCTTGATTGTATACGAACACAAGAGACTTCTATGAGTAATGGAAATCTGCCTTGCTTGTGGTTGTGGTTACAGGGTGTATACATTTGTCAAAACTCACCAAACTTCACTTTTAAAATGGAGAATGGATAAATGATGGCATTTTTTAGCAACATAAAGGTACAAATTCCGGATACATGTAACCATGTGAATAAATTTCACAGACATCTTGCGTGAAAGGATCCAGACACAAAAATACATACCATATTATTCTGTTTATTTAAGGTTTAAAATAGGCAAATAATCATCTACAGTGAAAAAAAAAATCAAAGATGTGCTTGCATTGGAAGCAGGGGCCAGGAAGTTTTGACTGAGGAGAGGTCCAAGGTAACTTTCTTGATGGATGGTAGGTAGTATTCTGTACTTTGACTGGAATGTGAGTTACATAGCTCTCAGCTATGTAATTGTGTGAATGCACTTGTGTACATTCAAGATCTGTGAATTTCATTGTGTGTAAATTTTACTTCAATAATTTGTCTTTACGCTGGGCACTCACACCTGGAAACTTGGGAGGCCAAAGCAGGTGGATTGCTTGAGCTTAGGAGTTTGAGACTAGCCTGAACAAGAATGAGACCCTGTCCCTACTAAAAACAGAAAAACTAGCTGGGCATTGTAGTGGGCACCTGTAGTCCCAGCTACTCAGGAGGCTGAGGCGGGAGGATGGCTTAAACCCAGTCGTTCGAGGCTATTGTGAGCATGACATCACAGCACTCTACCCAGGGCAACAGAGTCAGGCTATATCTCAAACAAAATAAAACAAAACAAAAAAAAAATTTTTTTAACTAAAAAACATGCTTTCATAGGCATCTTCAGAACTACTTGAGAGAGGAATGCAACAAAAACTTCCCATTTCACATTTCAGAAATCCAATGTTCAAATCAATTATGTGACTTGCCTAAGATCACACAGCTGGGATAAGAATTCAGTCTTTTCACTTCCGTTCCACTCCTTTTTCTATTTAATATGCTACTTGGTGGTTTCAACTGAACTGTGGAACACAATATAAGTTTGTCTTTTATAAATAAGTAAACAGAATGTGATGCTCTAGAGCCAAACCAAACTTGCCTGTTTTCTGCAACCATGAGACCCAAATAAATATATCCCCTGCTGTGATCTCTCACATGGGCACAGCATAGTGTTAAAATTGCAATTTACATTTAATCATGTTCTCCACCCCTTGTTAAATTGTAAAAGAAAACCACTCAAATAATAACAGACAGGAACTCTGGTTGACAACCTACAGTTAATCAGCAGAGTTGTTGTTGGGTTTGTTGTGAAGTTCAGACAGATGTAGAGCTGATTCATCTGAGATATCAGTCACCCATTCTTCTTCTCTCGTAGACATTTCTCTTACAAGTGCAGTCATGATGGAAACAATTTCCTCAAGCAGAGAAGCATCATTTTTATCACTAATATTGCTATGATGTGAAGGAGCTAGAACCTTCCAGTAAGTTCACAATGTCCAATTATATGAAGTCACAAATATTCAGGGCTTTACTGTCAAAGGGGAATAGCAGTTTTTAAGTTCAAAGATCACATCATTTAATGGGTTTTTTTTTTCAAGATTTTACCATAAAGCACTTGAGAAATGTCTCTTATTGTGAATCAATTTCTAGGTATTGTTGCTATTATCTGGCTTCTTAAAAGGTTGACTCTGATGTAGGTAAGTTACACTTTGCTTGGTCAGGTGGTTTATATTTCTGGAAAAACTTCTGAAGCATAAATCCATTCCTATGCCTTTGTACCTCTAGATGGGGCTCTTCTCATTTCATCCCAGATTCACGGTCTCCAAAAATCCAACGAAGAGGGTGGAAAACATACTAATTGCCATGTCCTCTACTTTTTGTGAAGGTTCTTACACAAATGGTCCTTCCTTTCTTGCTTGCTCCCTTCCTTCAAATGTTACTGAGCACCTACTATGTGTCAGACATTGACAAATCCTGCTCCTTAAGTTACATCTAATAACAGAGACAGATGTGTATCAGATCATCATAACACAATTTTAAAGTGCTATAATGAAAGTCAAAGAAGAGTAACCTGGAAAGTTAAATTAGGCCTGGATGATGAAGGGGCTTGTACACTGTGCTAAGAGGTTGTTAGACTTTCTTGAGAGGGCAGTTGAGAACTTCAGGGTGTTTTAAGCAGGGTGGCATCATGGTTCAGATCTGAGCATTGGAGACATCACTCTGACCTCAATGTGATAGATGGATTACAGTTGTGAAGACTAGAGGCTCCTTTGCTCGTTCTCCCTTATTGTCCTGACCTCTAAATGCTGGAGTTTCGTCAAGGCCCACTCCCAGGCCTTCTCTGTCTTTCTTTTCTCTTTCTGTCTCTAGCTATACCCCACCTTGTCCTGCTGTGGCAGGTGGTCTTACCTAGTTTGCTTATTTTAAATAGGATCTATGAAGTGATCCCAACATTATAACCGCAGCCCAGAACTCTCCCCAGACCCACTGCACCTGCATCTGAAAGACTTCCCAGCCTTCACTTGGCTGTCAGAAACCTGTTCTTTCCCTTGTCTTTCCCAGCATAGTGAATGTCACCACCATTCATCTAGTTATTTACCCAAACCACTCTCCGTGAGACATCTTCCCTTACCCGCACACCCCACACCAATCCATCATGTCTGGTCTATCTCTCAAATATATCTTGGTTCCTTCTATTTCACTCCAGCTCTTCTACCATCACCGTAGCCCAAGCCACCATTAGCTCTCATTTGCATTACTGAAGTACCTTCCCTTTGACCGACCATACACAAATCAGACTGATTTCTTAAAAGCGTAAGTCAGATCACACCACTCCCTTGCTTACAACCAGTTGGTTCCTGCTGCACTTATAAAGTGTTCCTAACTCCAACCTGAAGACCAAAATGCTAGTCCATGCTCCTTAGACTATGTTTATTCTGATATAATCAAAGAAAATGCTGGAAAGTGAATATTACAATTTAATTATCTGATCAAGATTTTCTTTTTTCCCCCATCATTTCTAATATAAAATTGTTTGGCTTGAAAACATTTAGAACCTCCTGAACCACTGACTTTTTCAGATCCTTAACATACTTGGAGCTCAGGTAGTGAAATTTATTGGATCAAAGCAATCAAGTTTCAGAGGCAGGTGGGCTTCAGAGGACATTTTGTTCAACTGAGGGGGGAAAATGCCCAAGTTAAATATAGCTTCCCAAGTGGCTGAACCAGGAAAAGAACTCAAGAGATATTTAATTAAGCAAGTCCACCGAGTGGCACTGAATTTGAACTTCAGCCTCTGATTGCAATAGACAAAGTTTGCGGAACACGAGTGACATGTCTGTGCTATACATTAGTTCAGTTGAGGTTTCTGACTGTCACAGACAGCATGGAGCCTCATCATTTTCCACTGCAGGGCTGTTCCAGCTGCTGCCTTTGGATTTCTAGAGAAATGACTGCCTTTAGAAAAATGTGTGTTTTGGTTTTTTCATGACACTTTTAGCCTCCTCCTACCCTCATCTGACTTATTATAATCATCTTCATCTCTGTTCCTCTTTCTAAGCTACATACCTCTCTCTCTCTTTTCCCTTCTGCTTCCACTGCAGGACTTTTGGCTCGAGTGCGTGTTTTATATTCATTACACCAGCCAGCCCAAATAGTCTGGGAAATAACCATTGGAAGGGAAAGCTGATAACAATTTTGCTTATTTCTCAGCCTTCTCAAGTTCTTCTTCTTTGTTTTTTTTGTTTTTGTTTTTGTTTTTGGTTTTGGTTTTAGACAGAGTATTAGTTGCCCTGGGGTAGAGTGACATGGTGTCATACCTCACAGCAACCTTAAACTCTTGGGCTCAAGGGATTCTCTTGCCTCAGCCTCCCAAGTAGCTGGGACTATAGGCATCCGGCACAATGCCCAGGTTAATTTTTCTATTTTAGTAGAGTCAGGGTCTTGCTCTTGCTCAGACTCTTGCCCACCTCAGCCTCCCAGAGTGCTAAGATTACAGGCGTGAGCCGCCATGCCCAGCCCTTCTCAAGTTCTTCTGACAGTCTGCCTGGGGCTTCATTGTTCCTCCACGGGATATTGCTCAAGAATCTTTGTCTATACCATGGCATAAACAGTGACCTGAAAGATCCTAATGCAATGTGGGTGCACATCCCTGTTTGTCTCTCATTGCGCTAGCAGTGGAGAGCAGCCCACCCAGTATTCAAAACACTAAACAGAATCACCCATCTGACGGGATTGTGCATTGTACAAAAAGCCACCTTCACTCTCTAAGCAAACCATGCCCTTGTCATCTCTCCAGGAGGACACATCCTTTCCCTATGAGCTGTATGTACTTCTGGCTACCCAGGGCACCACAAGACAGAGTTTATTTTCTGTTCACAGCCCCCCAGAGACCACCAAACTTTACAGTCTTAGAACTGGATGGGGCCTGAAGGTCATGCAGTATAACCATTTATATTCTTATGATCATACTGGAAGGTTCTCCAGGTTTAACTCATGGGCCTTGTCTAAATAGAGCCCGAGTGCATGTCTCCATTATTTACGTGCTTTTTGAGTCAAGAAAAGGTTAACACTGGCTGTCTGGAGATGAGTCAAAGTCACAACTGACATTCAGTGTCCTACATAATTTGACTCCAGGTTATATTTATAGACATATATGCTTCTGCTTCTTAATCTGTATTCTATATTTTATCAAAATGATACAGTTTGCCTCTCAAATATGCCTTGTGCTTTCCGATTTCTAAACTCTTCCTCCAGACATGTCTTTCCTTCTACCTATATTCCCCATTCCTGCAACTCTTCCAATCAAAATTATATTCCTCCTAAAGCTGATTTAAGTAAGACTCCATGAAGACTTTCCTGATTGTTCTAGCTAGAAGGCTTACCCCCTTCCTCAAAACTCTGATAGCCCAGTTCATATATCTGTTGACACTTGTTCCATAATAATTGAGTTACATGTGTACACACCTTATCTACCTCCTGCTTCAATTAGATTGTAAACTTCCGTGGACAGGGTCCTTCTTTTTCATCTCTG
Source organism: Loris lydekkerianus (assembly GCA_963574355.1). Lineage (NCBI taxonomy): Eukaryota > Metazoa > Chordata > Mammalia > Primates > Lorisidae > Loris > Loris lydekkerianus. The sequence continues at coordinate 5,764 of CAUYPK010141492.1, read as the reverse complement.
TATCCCCCACAGCCTCTGAGAAAGCCTTTTGTACCTAATAGGAGCTCAATAAACATCTGTTGGGGAGTGAATGAGAGTCACAAAATGAGTAGTTAAGGAAACATGAAATGAATAGTTAAGGAATTTTGGAGCCCTGAAAATCTCAGCTGGTGACTGGGTCCAGAGTAAAAGAGAAAAGCAAGAGTAGGAAGTGTGCTGGTTTGATCTCTCTTTAGAGGCAGCCAGCTGCAGCCCAAAAGAAATTTCTTTCCTTTAAAAAATGAAATAAAACCAAAAACAGCTAACAAAGTTGGCAGAGGATATGATGACGTCAACCTCTCATTCCTACACAGATGTGCCACTCAAGTGACATTCAGTAGCTCAGACACCAAATTACTACATCCTAGCTCCCTGTCTTCCATCCAGATTTGCTGGAACATACTCAAGGCAGTGGAAGGAGGCAGAAGAGGAAATTGGAGAGAGGCAGTGTAAGAAGGAGCTGAGCTGCCGTGGCTGGCAGGAAGGGGCCAAAGCAGCAGGGGTTTGTGGGAGTAATTCTGTGATTGGGTATCTTAATAACACATGTGCTCATACCTGGGAGATGAACATCAAGTGTGTTTGTAAAATCTTGGTGAGGTTTCTTGGTTAGGCAGAAAATGTCATCCAGAATTTCCTCCTCAGGTAGTATATGTTGGAAAAATGGGAATAGTGGTATGTGTGTATAATGTACATTTTAGTTCTTTTTTTGGTAAAGCCAAGATTGTAGATAAGAATCTATTTCAGTTGGATGTTTACCATTACTGGTATCAAAAATATCTCACTCAGTGATGGTGAAAAGTAGTACAGGCGTCTGGAAATCTGGCACACTGTTGCAAGGATCCTGACAACAAATCTGAGAGTGCACAGGAACAATGGACAGTTGGAAAGGCCTGACTAGCAGGACTGGATTTGACAGGAGCCACATCCAGTCAGTGTGGGTTAGAAAGAGGGAGAGAGAATTTATGTCACAACAGATGTCATCTGCACAAGTGAGGAGCTTGTCACTCCGTGTTTCAGTCCTCCAGAGGTCATGCTTCCTTTGATGAATCAATACTAAACACCATACTGGTTTGTTTGTTTCAGTTTGGTTTGTTTTTGTTGTTGTTGTTGTTGTTTTTAAATAGCCTTATACCTTAAACCTACCTATTGCAAGTGTACAACTTAATGGTTATTAGTAAATATATATTACAACCATCACTACAATTGAGTTTTATAACACTGTCATCATCCTAAAAATTCATTTTCAGTCCAAATTAACTCCTCTCCCATCCCTAGGTGATAACTAATCTGCTTTCTGTCTCTATAATTTGCCTCTTGGGGACATTCAGTATAAATAGAATCATATAACATATGTATATAGTCTTTGCATCGGGCTTCCTTTAGCATATGTTTTTAGTTCATTTGTGTCTTAACATCCAGTCCTTTCCATTGCTGAACAAGATTCTGTTGAATTAGTATATTGGGTTTATCCATTCACCAGCTGGGAGACATTTGGATTATTTCCAGTTTTTGACTATTACAGATAATACTGCTATTAACATCCACTCACAAGTCATTGTATGAAGATGTTTTCTTTTCTCTGGAATAGATTCCTCAGCATACAATTGCTAAGTCTCAGGTAAGTTTACGTTTAACTTAAAGAAACAACCCAATAGTTTTCCAAAGTAGCTGTACCATTGTCACTTCCTCCAGGAACATGCAAGTGTTCCAGTTTTTCCGTATATCTGTCCTTTTGAATATAGCACTCTAATGAGTGTGCAATGGTATTGCATTATGACTTTAATTTGCACATTAGTTTCCTTAATGACTAATGATGCCGGGCATCTTTTCCTGTTTTTGTTAGCTATTCATGTCTCTTTGGTAAAATATTTATTCAAGTCTTTTATCATTTTTTAATCGAGTTGGTTGTCTTGCCAGATTGTAAAAGTACCTTTTATGTTCCAGATATAAGATCTTTATCAGATAGACGTTTTGCAAATACTGTATTTTATGCCAGTCTTTGGCTGGTATTTTTATCTTTTAGGGTTATTTCTTGAAGCACAAAGATTTTTCAATTTAAGAAAGTGCAATTTATCAATTTTTTTTCTTTTATGGCTCCTGTTTTGGAGTCACAAAGATTTATACAAGATTTCTCAAAGATTTTTCTCTTATGTTTTCATGTGAAAGTTTTACATTTTTAGCTCTTCTGATTAAGACTATGACCCATTTTGAATTAATTTTTATGTATGATGGGAAAGAAGGATCTAAGTTCATTTTATTGCATGTGGATATACCCCACCCCAGCCCCTGCTGCTGAAAAGACTATCCTTTCTACTTTGAATTATCTTACCTTTGTTGAAAATCAGATGGCCACAAATGTATAAGGTTTTATTTCTGGACTCCATTCCATTTTAATAATCTATATGTCCATCTTTACTCTAACTACTGTAGCTTTATAATACGTTTACTGCATTATTACTGTAGCTTTATAATAAGTTTTGAAATTAAGTAATGTAAATCCTCCAACTTTTTTCTTTTTCTACAAAATTGTCTTGGCTATTCTAGGTCTTTTGCATATCTATATAAATTTTGGGATCAACTTCTTAATTTCTACTTAAAGCCTGTTGGAATTTTAATATATTGTTCCTAGAGATCAATTTTGGGAGAATTGACATCTTAACAGTATTTTATCTTCCAGTCTAGAAGCAGTTTGTCTTTATTAAGATCTCACTTTGGATTTAATTTGCTTTTCATTTTCTCCTGGAAACTTAGATTGCTGATTTTTTATCTTTCCTCTTTTCTAATATATTCATTCAATGCCATAAATTTCTAAGCACTATTTTCACTGCATCTTACAATTTTTCATAAGTTGTACTTAATTTTCATCTAGTTCAAATTATCTCTGAACTTCTCTTGAACTTCTTACACTCATGAGATATTTAGAAGCATGTTGTTTAATCTTGAAATCAGTGATATCTTCAACTGGTATACCATGAAAAATTTTAAAGATAATTAATTAAATTATTTTTGAAAGAAGTTCAAAGCACAGTAAGTATATTCTTTCTCTCTCTCTCTTTTTTGATCAACATAATTTAAGTGTGGCCACAGAAGTTTAACTATAGGTTCAATTGTGCCATAAGATTAAAAAAAAAAAGAAAGGTTGAAAAACACTGCTTTAAATGTTTGGGGGCCCAGTGCAGTGGCTTATTCCTGTAATTCTAGCACTTTTGGAGGCGAAGGTGGGAGCCAGGAGTTCAAGAGCAGCCTGAGAAACGTAGAAAACCCTGTATATACAAAAAATTTAAAAATTCACCAGGCATGGTGGTGCACACCAGTCATCCCAGCTGCTCATGAGGCTAAGACAGGAGGATCATGAGAGTCAGGCAACATAGGAAAAGCCTGTCTCAAAATAAATAAGCAAATAAATAAATAAATAAATATTTTGGCATTTTCTAGCTATTGTTGTGTTATTGATTCCCAGTTTAATTTCATGGTGGTGAGTACATACTTTGTATGATTTCTATCCTTATAAATTTGTTAAGGTTTGTTTAATGGCCCAGACAGTGGTCTGTCTTGATGAATGTACCATGTCAATTTGATAGGAATGTATATTTTACTTTTGTTGGACAAAATAGTCTATGAATGTTAATTAGATTCAGTTGATTAATGATGCTATTCAGTTCAACTATATTCTTATTGATTTTTTGCCTGCTCAATCTATCAATCACTGAAAAGGGGGGTTGCATTTTGCAACTGTATTAGTGGACTTGCCCATTTCTCCTTGAATTTTTGTTAGTTTTTGCCTCACATATTTTGACCCTCCGTTGTTAGATGCATACATATCAAGGATGGTAGTCTCCTTTGAGAGTTGATCCCTTTCTCACTGTGTAATGCTCCTCCTTATCCCTACTAATTTTTCTTATTCTGAAGTACGCTTTATCTGAAATCAATATACTTTTTTAAATTCTAAAATATTAAGGGGATACCAAAGTTTTTGTTACTTAGATGCACTCTATAATGCTGAAATCAGGGATTTCAGCGTGCACACCACAAGGACAGTGTTCATTATACACAGTAGGTAAGTCTTTATCCCTTATGTCCTTCTGTTTTCCCCCCTTCTTAGTTTTCAACATCCTTTACATCTTTTTGTGCCTGTGTGCATCTTTTGTTTAGCTCCCACTTATAAGTGAGAACATGCGGTATCTGGTTTTCTGTTCCTGAGATATTTCACTAAGGAACAGAATGGTCTCCAATTCCACCCAAGTTGCTACAGAAGAGATTATTTTATTCCTTTTTATGGCTGAGTAGTATTCTACAGTGTGTGTGTGTGTTTGTGCATGCACCATATTTTCTTTACTCATATATTGATAGGTACTTTGCTTGATTCCATATCTTTGTAACTGTGAATTGTGCCTCATAAACATAGGCATGCAGGTGTCTTTTTGATAAAATGATCGCTTTTCCTTTGAGTAGATACCCAGCCGTGGGATTGCTGGATCAATTGGTAGGTCTACTTTTAGCTCTTGGAGGAATCTCCATACTGGTCTCCATAAAGGTTGTGCTGATTTGCAGTCCCAGCAATAGTATATCAGCATACGGTTTTCTTTGCATCTACAGTAGCATCTGTCGTTTTTTGACTTTTTAATAATGCCCATGCTGATAGGGGCAAGGTAGTATCTCACTGTGTTTTCATTTACATGATATTAAAATAATTAATTTCTTTTGTTTACAATTATCATGCTATCTCTTCCTCCACTCCTTTACTATATCTGTGTCTTTATAGTTAAAGTGGGTTTCTTTTTTTCAACATGTGGTTGAGTCTTGTACTTTTTACCCAGTATGAGTAATCTCTGTCTATTTTATTTAGATTTATTTAAAGTGATTTTTTTTGCATAGTTGGGTTAGTTAGTACATACAACATTTATAACTGCCTTATAGTTCTTGAACTTATTCTTTATTTCCTTTTAAAATTTTTCCCTTTTTTCCCAACTTCTCTGGTTTTTATTGATCATTTTATGTGATTCCATTTTCACTCCTTCCTGAATGTCAATTATGTTTTAAAAAATATTTCAGTGGTTGGTCTAGACTTAATTATAAACATTTACAACTATCAAATATTTATCTATATTTATATACTTTCAATTCCTCCCTCTCATCCCCTCGTTACATTGCTGTTACTCACTTATCTATATGCTATAATTACCCAATATATTATTACTATTGTTTCTTTGAACAAATAATTATCTATTTGATCAATTAAGAATAAGAAAAGAAAGCCAGGTGTGGTGGCTCATGCCTGTAATCCTGGCACTTTGGGAGGCCAAGGTGGGTGGATCACCTGAGCTCACGAGTTTGAGACCAGCCTGAGTAAGAGCAAGACCCCCATCGTTAAAGATAGCTGGGTGTTGTGGCAGGTGCCTGTAATCCCAGCTACTCAGGAGGCTGGGGAAAGAGAATTACTTGCACCCAAGAGTTGGAAGTTGCTGTAAGCTTCACAGCACTCTATCAAGGGTGACAAAGGGAAACTCTGTCTTAAAAAAAAAAACTAAAAGCTAAACTTTTAGTTTTTTTTTTTTTATTGTTAAATCATAGCTGTGTACATTAGTGCAATCAAGGGGTACAATATGCTGGTTTCATATACAATCTGAAATATTCTCATCAAACTGTTCAATGTAGCCTTCATGGCATTTTCTTAGTTATTGTATGTAGACATTTGTATTCTGCCTTTAGTAAGTTTTGCCTGTACCCATTCTAAGATGCACCGTAG